>PPHJ01000042.1:0-234702 GCA_002991585.1 Ilyonectria mors-panacis
GCATCATATCCGGGCTGTTAAAAGAAGCTATATGGTCTCTGTGAGTCTCTCTAATTATCTTCTACATTTCCTTCCTGTTGACATCTTTGCGATCTTCTTCTGATCAGCGATGGCGCCTCGGCTGCGGCTAAACCAGGCTGTGGGCTATGGCGCGCGGAGGGGCATCTTTGTCTTTCTTCATCATCAGAGGGATGCTGGGCTTTAAAGTCCGTACCAGCTGGGGGTGATATTCTCGTGCGTGACCAAGGTATGCTGCGGTCCCATCCTTCCATGCGTTTGAACAAAAGCTACGAAAGGCGTGGCGGCGCGGCCCAGGCGGAGATGCTTGAATAGCAGTCTCATCACCTCATAACTGGTCTCGACTCTTGTCTTCTTCCCAGGGGGCCGGTTTCTCGGGCTGGAAGTCGTCGGCGTGGGCAGGTGCAGGTGCTGCAAGAGATCACATGGATGGATTTCAATAGTATGGGCAGGTCAGCGGCAGGCTAGGTCACCTACCATTTCCAGTATCTTGTAAGGCCCAGAGCGCTGTTGCGACCACTTCCGTGGGGCCTTCCGGGCAGGTAGTACCCATCTGTGGACCGTAGGTACACGCGGTCTCCTGCCTTCAGCTGGATGGCCGGTGCTTGGCATCGTACCATCTCTTGGCCTTGCAGCTGCAAAGTCCAATCGCGAGTTGGGCATCCTTGCGGACAGCTTCACGCATAAAGACTAGGTCAGGAACGTCATCGTCGGGCTGGAATGACTCCAGGGCCCGCGGAGCTGAAGCCGTAGATAAATTCATGCGCAGAAGTCTTCTCCCTGTGTTGTAGGCCCCGTTGAGGTTCCACTGAGGGCCGGCAGCAGATAGGTCCAGTTGTCGCCGGATGTTCCATATTGTGAAACGTAGGGCTATTTTCCACTGTCTGGTTCGCCGTTCTGGGCGAGACCGTCAGCAGACGGGTGGTAGGCTGCGGTCATCGCTAGCCGGGTTCCAAAGCTCTTCCAGAGCCTCTCCAGTAAGCGATGTAAACTTGCCGAGTCCGGTCCGAGATGATAACCTTAGGCATACCCCAGTCCGACGCATGAGCTGCCGGGCTAATACAGTAGCCCAGTCGGCTGCTGATATATCGGCAATAGCCAGGGATCAGCAGGTTCCTCTGCTTGCGGCGCAGGTTATCAATCACTGGTCGAGAGGTATCGAAGCCTTCCAGGGCCCACAGGGATTCCTTTAAGAGACAGGGGGCATCTCGTTATAAAGTCGACAGCGATGTGTATGCATCGCAACAGAGGCCCAGACGGGGCTGATAGTTGCCGATCCGTCGTTTGCCGGTCTGTCTGTCCAAGACAGCAGTCTCGCAGCCGTGATATGCTTTCTTATTGCGGGTCGAGGTGTCCGGATTGACAGGCCGATAGCTCCTTTGTCATGCGTTCTATGCCAAGTGGTGCTGGTCGTCGTGGCCATCGTTAGCATATCGTCAAATCATAGAAAAGGAATGCAGAGTCGGCTGTAGCCGTCGACGCCGTTTGTGATAGAGAGGCCATCTCGAAGGCGAAAGGCAGCCGCGCTTTAAAGCATCAACGGCGTCCTCGCCGTTCAGGGGCCTCGAGGTCTACTTCTTTGCTAGGATATCAGATGAAAATCTTCTCGTAGTGGGGGTCTCTGATTATCCCTCCCCGAAATCGGGTCTTCGATCGTCTGCCATTAGGGCTTCCATACGACGAGCACGTCGTCAAGCTCCGTATAGTCCGTCTCAAACGGGCTGTTGTTGTCGTCTCCTGGCCAGCCGTTAGCGCTTTAGGCGCATCCGAGATGAAGTCTTTCCCGGCAGATAGTATACCCAGAGGTTCATATTCCGATAGATAGAGCGATCCACTACCAGCGTCATTTGGCGCTATCCGTTGTGTCTAGCCAGTGTTGTCTTCTCGGACTATTTGCTCGTAGCCGAATGGTCTGTCAGGACCTCAATTGCGTGTCGTGACGACTGTAGTGACGTTCGGAGCCTTTCTAACAGCCCAGACCAGGCAGGCAACTTCAAGCTCTGTCGGGCCGTATCGTGTTCCGCTGGGTCAGCTTGCGGCTGAGAAGCAGAATCGGCTGGACTGCTGTCGCGGAATGTGAGTTCGGCTCCCAGTCGTAGCCTTCCTTCAGTGGAATAGGAACTGCTCAAAGCCCCGTTCCAAGCTTTCCATCAACCTGCAGAAAATATATGGCGTTCGGGTCAAGGTGTGACAGCATCCGGCCGGTTGCTATACTTTTCCTGCAGAGCCTAAAGGCAATGCGTTCCTGTTCCGTCGGCTCGTAGAAGGTTGTGCGTGTATACGCTTTGCGCTTGTTCAGGTTGTTATCAAACAAACCGACCTTCCTTCCGTCCCTGGGCTAGGAGGCGCTACCTTCCGTTTCTGCAGGGGCTCGACAAGCTGGCCATAGTACGGGATAAGATGACGGATGTACCCTGTGCGCCGATGTACTGCTCGAGGCTGGGCGAGCTGGCGAGGGAATTCGAGCTTGGCAAAGGCAGCCATTCGTTCCTCTGTTGTCGTCAGACCTAGAGCGTCGACGCGGAAGCCCAACAGCTGTGCGCTAGGGTATCGATCCAGCTCTTAGTCGGCGAAATCGTCAGGTTCTTGCCTTGGAATAGCTGGAATAGCGTCTCCAGGTGCCGTAAATGCTCATCTTCTGTTTCCGAGAAGATGACGATGTCGTCAATAAAGGCGCGGCAGAAGGTTTGATGGGCCTCAACAGGCGATCCATATACCTCTGCACGTACGCTGGGGAGTTACGGAAGCCCATAGGGCTACTGTTGACCTCTCCAGGCCTCTATGACTAGTCATTGTAAACCGGTCTCGATGTTCCAGTGCGACGCCGAACTGAAAGAAGAAAGACGAGGCGTCAATCGCTGTGATGAAACGGGCGCCTCGGAGGGCCTGGATGACGTCTTCCTGTCGCGGGCAGCGGGTAGTTATCCGGGATCGTAATCTTGTTCAGGGCTCGTAAATCGACCACAATACGCCCCTTGGCTTCGCCTTTGACGGTCCGCCAGACCACGAAGATGGGGGCTGCGAAAGGCGTAGGTCCTTTGGCCCAGTCGAGCCTGCCTTGCTTATGGAGCTTGTCAAATTTCTCGTCGATGAACTTCCGGTCTTTCAAGCCAGCTGGATAGGGTCGTTGGGCGATCTTGCATTCATGCCAGTTGTCAATCAATGGAACCTGCATTTCCTCTCCCTCAGACCTTGACGAGGCCTGTATCAAATCCAAAGCTCGGCATAGTCCCTGACCAGTCTTCGACATGCCGAGTAAAATCGGCGGCTGCGGGCATAGATGTGTATATCCCTTCCGCCGTGGTCTCTTCAGGCAGGTTGGGGTTCGTTGGACGGAGCTTGGGTGCGGTCTTCGGCCTCGGCTTCTGTGATGATCTCGTCTGCAGTAGGGGCTATAGTGGCTCCTCGCAGAGGACTGACAGGTCTGACGAGCCGGAGCTGTGTCCCGCAGCAGGGTGTTGTTTGCGGCGGAAGCGATGTATACGCTGCTTGACAGGGCGTCTTGCGTCGCTGCTTCCAGGCTAGACTGCTGGCCTGTACATCAGCAAAGATGGCATCGCTCAGGGGTCTCTGGGTTGACGCGTGGGCTTTTCTCGTTGCCAGTCGATACTGTAGTCTCCCGAAGCAATAGCCTTGATGTCTTCGCCGAGGGCGAATTCGCTAGCTACTGTAGCTAAGCCAGCTGTATCCCTATAGCTATTGCCAACAGCATTGCTGCCGCCGGCTCCAAGACCGGATACAGCTGCAGCTGTAGCCACCGTCAGGGCGACGAGGGCGTTAGACCAGGTTGTCGCGAGGGTAGCCATCTTCTTCGCATTCTGTAACGTTCCCGACCTTCTGCTTGCGACGAAGCCGGATATCGCCCTTGGTGTTATTGACGATTAGCACAGCCGGCGGGGAGTTGGTATCGACGATCGCATTAACTGCAGTCGGCAGGGAGGCGTGGAAGGCAAAAGATCGGTCTTTTGGGAACCTCCTTCCAGTAGGCAGGGGACCATACGAGTCTGCCCGGCCGGAATAACAGTATTCCGGGCCCACGCCGACCCGTCTGACGACCTTCTTGTGCAGCTGGAGGATCTCAAAGGGAAAATAGAAGTCATCCAGGACTGTACAGTGGATCTGCTTTTGGGAGAGCAGGATATCGCAGGCGTAGGGGTCAAGGAAGGCTGTGCCCAGCAGAGCTATAGGCTTTAGAGCATCTGGACCCAGGCCGAGCAGGTAAACTTGGCTATCTTCGCAGTGATACCGTCGGCTCCAAAGCCTTAAATATAGAGGCTAAAGGTAGCCCACTCGTGCAGCTGCTGTCGCCCGCAGACGCCGTCAATAAAATACAGGCGGCTTGTCCTCAATAGTATGCTCTAGGCTCTATAGCCAGGTCCGGTCAACGATAGGGTTTCCGCAGCCGGAATCGACGCAGATTTCCACAGAGTCCTCAGCGTCTGGCGACGACTTTTACAGTAATACGCATGTGCGTATATCGGGCACCCTGCAGAGCTCGGGCTTCGGGACCAGCAGTTGCTGGGCTGTCATAAGCGCTGGCTCTGGAGCAGTCAGCTCTAGAGCAGCCGGCTCTAGCACAGTCGGCTCCAGCATAGTCAGCTTCGGTACGGTTCCAGGGGCTGGTATTGTCTTTCCGTGGCAGCCGTCTCTGAGGTGGGCGAAGAGCTTGTTCCGCGACTGAAAGACCTTCTTGCACTTCTTGCAACGTGGTGCCTTGGGCTGGTTTGACAGTCCCTCTAGCGCTAGCTCAGACGGCTTGATACAACATCTAGCAATAAGATGTTCATCCAGAATAGACTGGGACGGGAAGGTCCGTCGGCAGGTACGGCACTGTATTGTGCTAGCCGCAGTGGCTAGGTCTTACAACCCTTGGGTCATAACTGAGAAATAGGCCTCTCGAGACTGCGTTGAGGATGTAGACGAATCCGATGTAGACCCATCATCTTCCTTATCGGCATCCTGGCTGTTGTCGGTATCCTCACTAGCCAGATATTTCTTCTCAAAGCGGACTTTCTTTTCGGACTTGAAGTCGCTGTCTTGCAAGGGTCGGTCTCTACGATCGTTGTAGGAGGCTCGTTTCTCGTCTCGTGGCCGGTCGTAGCTGCGGCGCCGGTCATTGTCATAGTTCGAGGGTCGGCTATATCGGTAGCCGGGCTGTTGGTCGTTTCGGGGTCCGTCGCGGCGACTGTGTTCGTTACGGCGGCCGTCTTCGTTGCGGCGGCTGTCTCGGGCTCTGTCTTGCTGGCTTCTTCGGGTATCATCGCCACGGCCGTAGCGGTTTCCTCTGTCAAAGGACTGACCTTGGCGGCTCCGTCGGGAAGATAGCTGCTCGTCCCGCAGCATCATTGCGTCAATCGTCGGGCGGCGTTCTTCACATTCCTGGATGAACGCCGTCAGAGTCGTCTTTTTCTTCGGGATGCTAAGGAACCGAGAGATCTCAATATCGATGAGCGGAAAGATGGTCTGAAGGATAAGACGGTCTTCGTTGTATCCGATCTGCTTGGCAAGGCTAGCCTTTCGCTGGGCCCATTGTGTGAGAGATACATCAGACCGGGCCAGCTCGAGGGTGTATTTTCCGGCCTGCAGCTCAGCAATGAGCTCTGCGTCTGACCGCTTTAAAGCGTCGGACGAGCTTGTTGCAGAAGGTCGAGATAGACGCTTGCAGCAGCTTCTCGCGAGACCGAGTATTCAGCTCCCCCATAAACCACCCCTGGGCTCCGCCGCCTAGCAGAGAGGTGTAGTGCTCTTGCAGACAGTCGTCTCCATAGCGTTGGAAGACGCGGAGGTGCTCGCAGAAGAGGTAGACATCCGTGTACACCTGCTTACCCTGGACGATGACGAGACCGGTCTTCTTGTAGTCCTTAAAATCGGGATCGAAGGTGCCGACAGCCTCCCGCTTGATCCGCTTAACCACCGATCCATCAGTCCCAGTGGAGAAGGGGGTCGTATCGCGGCTATGGTATTTGGCAAGGCCGATACTGTTGTCTGAGGAAGAGAGATTGTCGTCTTCGTCAGTCCTGCGGCGGAGGTCACGACGAGTCTGATGCTGGCGGGCTGGTCTCTGGCAGGCTGCCTGGGGTCTCGTGCCGCGGGCTAGGAAGGGGGTCTTGCAGCCGTACAGCGCGGGAGGATCGGGCTCGACAGGCTCCATCCGTGTTATCATCGCCTTGTTGGTGTCATCATCGACGTCGTCGAAGTCAAAGGCCTGGGAAATGTGCTCCCTCCAGGCAGGTAGGTGTACCAGATGTGAAAGACTGGCCCGGGGGAGTAACTGAAGGTCTCGGGCCCTCTTGCTAGTAGAGGCATACCTTGCCACAAAGGCCTGTATATTGTAGGCAACATCGACGTCCCAGATCTTCATTTCGTTCAGAACATCTAGAGTTGGATATTCCGTAACAAGACGAGCGTACCGCATAGCCCAGCCAAAGGCACTATAGTAGTCTGCATCTTCAAGCCATTTCAGGGCTTCAGCCTTCTGGATGTCTTGGTCAACCAGAGACCGACGGGGCGGCCGAGGCCGGTTGTTGTCGTGACCCTGGTCTTCCGGACCAGGGAGCTCGATGGATGACGAGTCCATGCTATCGGGCTCGTGATGTGAACGGGCCATGAAGGGGGCCCCAGTGCAGTAGCTCTATCAGCGCTAGGGCAAGATGGGGGTTGTGTGTGTGTGTGTGGTGTTGTGTGACGGAGGGCTGAGGTAACGTAGGGCTCTGTGTGACAGAGGGTCAAGGCAACCTAGGGCTCTGTGTGACAGAGGGACGAGGTGGTCTAGGGCTCTGTACGACAGAGGGCAGGGCCTGGTGTAACAGAGGGCTCAGGGCTCTGCGTAACAGAGGGTAGGGCCCTGTGTGACTGAGGCTCGTACCACCTAGGGCTCCGTAGCGAGACGGGCCACAGACCACAACTCCGGAGGGTTGTTATTTGCCAAAGACAGGGCTCTCGCGAGCTGTCTTTGCAGGTGGATGGATGTAGGCAGGGCAGGCTGTTCGAAGCCTGTTGCTCGGATAGTCGTTGTGTAAGTCCCCTAGCAGCTAGGGAACGGGGATGTGTCAACAAGGGCAGGGGGCCCTTGTGATGGTTGCAGATCTAGCGGTGGCTGCAGCAATAGCGGCCTGCTAGGATCAATGGCTGGATCTAGGATCCTGGTCGGCGTGACGTGCCGGGCGTGGTGTGCAACAAAAATCAACTAAGATATGTTGCTGGTGCTGATCTTTGGAAGCATACAATTGCTACCAGTTTGATGCGTGGGTCATGTGGACCATGGGGGTCAGGTTATGTGTAGAAAGTAAGATGTCTTGTCTATAGATAAGCTGAGCAGATTGTCTTATATGACGGCTAACTGCTCAGTAGATGCCTGGCTTGCCAGGCATCCCTAGGATACGGCTAGCTGCACGCATCACATGGGGCCATTTTGCAAAGGGATTCTTAAACTCCGTCCCTGCAAATGTCTTCAGGGACTTCATATAAAGCCCCAAACATCTGGGTCGCATTCTACGTTTCACAACTTCCCAAGTTTAACATCGAAATGCACTTATTTATCACACTTTTCATCCTGGCCGTGCTTTCACTCGGTGGAAGCGCCGCGCTATGCGGTTCCCCATATGATCTCTACACCATCACTTGGGAAGAAGAATTCGACTCGACGACAGTGAACACGTCGGTTTGGAATTTCCGAACCGATCAAAAGGCACTCAGTGCCCAGCTTGCTGCAAATGTCGAACAATCCAACGATAACCTCGTCATCAATCTCAAAAAGCAGCAGGTCAACACTTATAGCTAGTAAAGACATAAAACCGCACTTATCTCACCTCTTATCCTGACCATATCTCAGCACGGGCGGAGGGGTCATCTCCAAGCCTAATTTCTACTACGGCTATTTCGAGTCACGCATCCAGATGAATTATAGCCAAGGATGGCATACATCATTTTGGTTAATGGCTGGAGAGTGAGTGCATGCACCCTGGTGCCAACTTTTGTCTCATATTGATCTTTCGTAGTGGCTCTACGACAGTCGACGTTGCGAGCCACACCCACAGTGAAATTGACATATTCGAAAGGGATTCTGCCACCAATTCCACACTGTCGCACAACATCAATCTGTGGAATGCTGGCAACACCAGACAGACTAGCTATGGTTCTGGATCGCTCTCAACCACGTATCAATTTCCCGCGTGGCATGACTTTGGAGCTCTCTGGAATGAGACCCACGTTGTGTTTTACATTGACGGAACACAGTCGGCTGTCTTGTCCTTCCTGCCATCCAAGTGGACCCACGACTACATGAATATCTGGCTGACCTCGCTTGCGTACGCTGTTACACCGGATGACACTAAACTTCCGTCAAAGATAGAATCTTCATACGTTAGATACTATCAAAAGGACATCGTAAGTCATCCTGGTTGGAGTCAGTGGTGATTGACATGCTGAGTGAATGCAGTACCTCACATCTGGAACACTGTGCTTTGCTCACGCGCAAGGAACTACTCCATGTCGCTTAAACAAAGGCTATACAGAGACCGGGTCGTCTTGGTATACGTCGTCACTCACAGGGTACACCGTGGGCCTGGCTACTCGATACAGCTGTAGCGTGGCTGGAGCGTCGGCATCGTGGACAATCGACAGCGCACCCGCTTCCGGCACCTACGAAGTTTGGGTTTGGGTCATGGCAAGGCGCGATTCTGATCCTTCTGTTTCCTACAAAGTGCTCAAGGACGGTACAAGTGTGCTGCAAACTACCGTGGATCAAACTTCTGGCAGCGCCAGGTGGGTGAGGCTCTTGAGTGGGCAGGGTATCACGGCAGGCCAGGAGTTAGTCATTAGCATGCTTGCATCCGGATCTGGATGTGCCAGGGCAGGCACCGTAAAGCTAGTCCGCACACCCTAGTTTGGGTGTCACATGAGCCTCTTGCTAGGCTGGTGAGGATTGGTCGGCACAAGGAATTTGGCGCTTTGCAGCACAGTGATCAACCCGAGACAGAGATGAATTGTTGCGAGAGAATTTCTTAAATTGCGATGACAAAAGAGTGTAAACCTGGTTCTGTTCCGTCCCCAACGCCTCGTGTCGCTTCCTTTCCGTGTGCCCCAGCAATTTCTTTCCCAATCAGTTTGCCAAAACACCGACGTAACCACCGGCAAACACGCAGGCTTACCTTACGGCAAGTGTTCTGTCACCTCGCCTGTGGTGTTGTCAATGCTTGTCACCATTGTATCGGGCGGCAAATTCCCCTGTTCCATGGCTACCAGCACTTGCCTCATGCTGGCTCCGTCCGCTCCTCCCGGACCTCGACCCAGAACTTCCTCTGCAAACATCCGGAGTTGCATGGGAAACTGCGAGTCTCCATACTGCTCCATGATGTCGCTCTTTGTGACGGCAGTGTGGAGATCGCTCCATTGCGACCGGTCCATGCCAAGGCGCTCGCATGCCAGACTCTTTTCTGGGGTCCACCATTTTGGAAGCAGTCCAGGTCGAGAATGGACGAGACCCAAGTACCGCTTGAAGCCCGCAATCCCACTGTCAGCTCCGCTGTAGAGACTGTCGTCATCAACCTCGCCATCCATGTTGTAGGCGTCTTCGACGCGAAGTCGGTAGGAGTCGATGAGCAGCCTGTACACGTCCGTCTCCGGACGGTTGTGAAGCCAAGTCTTGTGTTCAAGTTGCGTAAAGGGACAAGAGATGCCCCGCTCAAGACCTTTGGGGGGGGAGAAAGCTGCACCCGAACGAGAAGATGTTCCCGTCCCAGATGCGGCCGGACCAGCTCTTGGCGTGGTCGTCTTGCCGCATATCTTCTTATGCTCCTTCCAGTCGGCCTTTTGGCACTCTCGCGAGCAGTACGGCGTCGAGGAGCATTTCCCGCACCGTTTGATGTTTGCCTGGAGCGAGGTCTTTTTGCAGATGCTGCAGGCGAGAGTCATTTTGATGGATGTCTGATGAATGTCTGATGGAAGTCGTGAGCTATAAGCGTTGATCTGTTAGTGAAGTAATTCGCATTTGTGGTGATGACTAAGTACCTGAGGCACGGAGTAGGCTGTACCAAGACTTCTGGTGGAAGTAAAACTAAAAAAGAGAGTTTGAGTTCGCGAGGGCAAGAGAGAGGCGGTCTATTTATATGCCAGCTGAGCTGAAAAGAAGTAATTATTTGCTGAGGTTTCAATGTACTGCGTAAAGCGGGGTTCCACAAGTCCTGTGGCGCCACGCGACTTTCTCACACCCTGCATGAAAGATTAGAAGTGCAATTTCTGCTCCTTTATCTTTAATATTCTATAATATTTTATTATGTTGTCCAATTTATAGTATGTTGGGGCTATTTCATTGAGAAATCATTGGTGTAAGAGGGCATTGCAAGATTTGTGGAACCGTACTTTATTTGCTACGCCGTGTCACGGGTAGTGCTACAGAGGAGGCGAGGTTCACATAGGAAGCAGAAGATCAAAAGCAGTCAATGGACGACAAGAAATGGTACAGGATAGGACGTGTTTTAACTTCGTTTGTTTTCATCAGATCCATGGCTCCCCAGCCTTTACTGGTATTGATTCATATTTTACCTTAGTGCATGAGCAGAGAAGCCACGTCGGATTTAGCCATGTTCGTCATATGCGAACCCTACTGCCAGTCTGCACGGAGCCAGTCAAAGGTATCCAGCAGATCAAAATTAAAGCCTGGAGCATTTGCAAAATCCCAATCTAGAGATTGAAGAGCGCCCCCGTTGTCCGTGCCGGCGTTGAGATGGTGATCCAGCACACCCTGGATAATGGTCTTGCAATCCGCGCAGAGGTCCGCATTTGGC
This sequence comes from Ilyonectria mors-panacis, assembly GCA_002991585.1. NCBI lineage: Eukaryota > Fungi > Ascomycota > Sordariomycetes > Hypocreales > Nectriaceae > Ilyonectria > Ilyonectria mors-panacis. The sequence continues at coordinate 10,803 of PPHJ01000042.1, forward strand.
GCAGGCGGGCGGACCCAGTCGAGGAAACCGATCAAAAGACTCAGTTGCTGGATAATGGCGGAGCGACTCAGGCGCGGATCTTTCGGATGAGTCCCACGGAATGACGGCCTCAGGAGCTCGAGACAGAGAATCCCACCGGCAGGGGCTCCGAACGCCATCACCTGGCAATGTGGTCAGTGAGAAGTTTCACGCATGATGGGTTTACTCACTAGCCACTCAAAATTGCGTCGCATCGTGGCGAATTGATCTTTGTGCGTCCAAAAGACAAGCGTCAAGATAACCATGTCAAAACTTGTAAGCAGCAAGTTGCCTTCGTCCGCTGCACCATTTCGAAGAAGTAGTCTCTCCACGAAAAAGAGATTTTGTAAATGTCCTAGATGGACCAAAATTCTTGTATAAAGCACTTCGATATCCAGGCTTGAGTCAAATAGGTTTCCAGCATCGTAAACTAGGCTGGCGGGGAACTCGGCCATGGTATTTAATTGACGTGCTTTCAGGTTCCTATATTCCTGCTGATTAGCCTGGGATTCATGACGCGCTAGTGTAAAACATACTGAAGCTGGTCAAGAGTTACAGTCATCGTATTGTCCAGGGCAATTTCGATCAGCTCATCCAAAATGATGGCAATCATGTACCTCGCTCTGACGAGGGTGGCAGGATACAACTCGCCCTTCGTATTCCAACCGCGCTCATCCAAGGAATTGACAGCGTTTATCAAGGTCGATTCGTCAGCGGTTAGGTCCTCGTCTCGAATGTCAAGTGGGAGAGGCGTTGTGCAATAACGACGAGTTATTAGAGGCGGACGGCCGGTAAATGACACGGTGAACTTGTCGCTGTTGAATACTTGTGCAAAGAGACGGCGCTTATTTTCAGAGCACAGGGACGGCTTATATGGTCTAACGGCTTGTTGGACATGCATGCCCAAAAATGTCAACATGGAGACTGTCATGCCGTGGGAGTTCCAACAAGAGAGGCCTAGGGTTCTTTAGCAGTCTGCTTTGGTATGAAAACCTGAAACTTACTGGCATCGCCAACAATGATGGACTCGAGCGTGGCCTTCCGACGACAAAGGTCAAGGAGCAAGTCATTCCCCTCGTTGAAGTAGCGCGCGAGATCGATGCAGTACCCAAGGCATGCCAAAGCTGTCTCGGTGGACTTTTTTCCGGCCATCCAAGCAAGGTGGCCGGTTCGGAGTGAATCGAGAGCGTCTGAGATGCGCTCTAGATACGCCCATAGCAGACCTAGCGATTCCCACCTCAAATTGGGACCGCAAAACTGCTCCAGCCATTCCCATGGACTAGTGTGGATATCTCGAAATGGTTGGACTGTGTTTTGACAGATCTGCTCGGCAATTCGTTCCAGCTCTGACTCACCCACATCGCGTTGAGCGCAAAACGTTTCCTGCAGGGACTGAACGATATTTGCTACAGCAATGTGAGACCACCCTTTATCTTCACAGGGGTTATCGCGAAATATCATTTGTTCATTTGGCTGACCAGGCAGATGTTCAAGGACAAAAAGGCATGCTTGGCGGACTGGTGACGGTAAATCTCGAAAACGAATACCCTCTCGGGCCTTTCCCCTTGGACCTTTGGCAGAATCCTGTTCCGTATCGGGACCATGGAGCAGAGATAAACTGTGTCTCGTCTCCTCGAAAACCGTGGAATGGCTGGTGAAGCCGAGATAGCCTGGGCCAGAGGGTGGACTGGATATCAGGATTGGCCTGGTGGGTTCGACTGTTCGCGCAGCTTCATCAGAAGTCGGCGCATCCGCAGATTGTTGATTCAACGTTTGCCTCAACGTCTTTGACCTTGGAGCTGACGCCGAGTAGACGCATTCCCCATCCTGACCTCTCTTCCGACATCGGTTGCACACGGGCTGTCCGTGATCACAGGCGACCTTGCGTGCTCGACATGGATCGCAGGCCTGTGGTCGGCCGTTTGGTCGCCGAGGAGGTGACAGCCCAACATGGTTCATCTTCTCAGCTGTTCATTTCGACATTGCCACTTGGTGTTGCGCGGTCTCGGTGCATGATGAACGTGAGACGGGGACTGTGAGCAATTAGGAACTCAGGTTTCCGCTTGAAATGGACCCGCTGATGGAGCATTGTCCAATCAGAGAAGGACATCGTCAGCTGACTTGCCATTCATGACTCCATTCAGACCGCGACCAGGCCTGAGTCTCTCGCAACCATGGAACTGACAGCATCACTCTCAATCTCCCTGGGTAGAAACGTAGTCTGAGTTGAATACTAAAATATTGCAGCGAGATTTGTCAAAGCGATGGTGGCTTGAGGGGCTTCATCTTGAAAGCTACATCATCCGCGAACGGATGCTTGTGCGCAACGCCACGTTCAACAATAGCCGGTCGCTCAGCCGTGGCAGTTTGGTTTCATTACTAACCGGAGTTCCCGACTCCCTACAGGTTGTGGGATGGGTTCTCGTAGCTATCGCGACAGGCGTCATATTCGCTCGTATTTACCTGCGCCTAAAGATCCAAAGGCGACGACTCCTCGTTAGCGATGCACTTATGGTTGCTGCCTGGGTTTTTGCGGTCGCCGAAGTTAGCAGCCATGTTATTATGATGAATCTCGGTCGGCTCGACAAAGAGGTCGGAACAACACCAGTGGGGTTTCATGGGAATTCCGATATGTTACAATCAATCACAAAGGTAATTGAACGGCTTGGCCAAGTAGACCTGCATGCAGGCCAGAAAGAATAAGTGATCATAGCTAACGGGGTCTTGTCTAGGCATACTGGTTCAGCCTCATCCCGTTCTTCGTCGCCTTGTACCTATGCAAGGCGGCTCTACTTTCCATGTACCTCGAAATATTTCCAGTCTTCATGCGAAAGAGAAGGATTTTCTTATGGATGACCATTTGTTATAACGTCCTTGCGCTAGTAGCAACTCTTGTTGTTACGTATCGCCTCTGCTATCCGATCGATAGATTATGGTCAGTATAGGAATTTCTATTCGACATTGGGCTTGATTTAATAAGCATAAGGATGTAAACCTCGAGAGAGCCTGTCCTGGGGCACTCGGGAAAGAGATATTCACCATCAGCTGAGCTCTCAATTTTTGCGGGGATATGCTAGGTAAGATGAAACTAATCCGCGCGAGATAAACAGCTTTAACGCCAACACAAGTCTTTTCTTTTGCCATGGCTTGTCGTGCCTGGGTTAAAGATCCGGACAGCGGTCAAGATTGGACTTTAAGTCACGTTTCTACTCGGCCTCATCACCATTATGTTCAGCATTATCCGCTTTGTGTATACCGCCAAGTCACAAGTGAGAGACTCAGTGCCTTACAGCACAGTTAGTATTTATGCCGGAGTTGGAGCGACAAGTTGGAGATGAGCTGACCGAGTGCTTAGTGCTGTGGTCCACAATCGAAATGAACCTCGGTCTCGTCATTGCGTGCTTGCCATCTCTCCGACCGTACCTCAGGGCCAAGGAGGAGAAATCTCGAGGCTACCAGGGACCGTCGGGATCGGGTGACTCGTCCAGGAGACTGGAGAGTGGAGCAATGGGCTCCGTCGCGATGCGTACCCTGTCAAACCGCGATAACCTTTGGGATGCTCGCCATAGCAACGGCAGCGAAGCGGAGATTGTGGAAGCGAAATCGGACGAAGGAGTTCCGTCGACAACAGGATCTATTTACCCAAGGCAGAATATATATATGTTTAATGTTTAACGTTTGAATACAGTTGTGCTGGCACAATCATGTTGAATATGTTCCCAGCCTCGGAGGGTAGAGATGAGGGATCAGCGCGCGGTCCATCGTCCGAGACAGGAGCATTGCCAACCGTCCCATGATGATGTAATTAGCAAGTCACGTCACTTAAGCCATAGCGCCTATCCCAATACACTGAAAATGCATAAAGTCAACCCGATAATATTGATCAATCAGACATTTCATTATTATAGTGATGGTATCGATCTAAAAGTCAAACGGTTCTACCTCTACAGTCGTGTTTCCCTCCAACGCATCCTTGATCGCTTGGCACACTGCTAGAGCTGCAAGCCCTGCCTCTGCTGTGCAACTCGGGGACTCCTGATCTCGGATAACCTTGACGAAGTGATTTAGTTGAAGCTCGAAGGGGATTCCCTCCGGGCACCGGGATATTCTCCTTCACGAGCTCCGTGCGTTCCACGACTTTGTCTTGCCAGTATACGACCAGGTAGTCATATCTGGCACACTCAAGGACCCCTCGGTGCCAAAGATGCGATAAAAATCTTGCCCTGACTTTGGAATCAGGGGGTTCTCGCCGGTTCCGGCCTCGAAGTTGTACGGGGAGGGGAGGTTGTCGGAGATGATGAAGCTTCCCACAGTGCCGGACTTGAACCGGATGGTGAGCACGGCACCTTCTTCGGCCTCAAACCCACGTTGAGATACTGTCTTTTCGGCGTGTATTCTGACAATGGGGCCAAAGAGGTAGTGCAGTAGGTCGACTTCGTGGATCATGTTGATCAAGATGACTCCACCGGTCTTGCTCCTCCGCCACTCCCCGGGAGCGTCAAAGTAGTCCAGGGGCTTATAAGTCGCCCAGATGCCGTTGATGGCAACGACATTGCCCAGAGATCCGGAAGAGACGATTTCTTTTGCCTTGACCATGTACGGGTTGAAGCGACGGTGGTGCCCCACGATGGCCTTGACCTTGGTCTCTCTCAAATGCTCCAGAAGCTCTTTTCCGCTCGCAACGTCGGTGCTGAACGGCTTCTCGATCAACACATGGACTCCGCCAGCCACTAGTTCTTTTGAGATGGGCACGTGGGTGTGGTTTGGTGTGCAGATGATGGCGGCGTCGGGCTTGTGCGGCGATGCGAGCAATTCGGCGACAGATTTGTAGTAGGCGGTGTTGAGTTCCTCGGCGAGTGCCTTTCCTCCGGGCATCAAGTCAACGATGGCAACAAGGTCGGCGTCATTGTTAGCCACGACGGTTCTGGCATGACGAGGCCCGATTAGGCCAACGCCGATTACGGCAATTTTGACCCTGGGCGGGGTTGACATGTTGGAGACGGAGTGGGAGATCGAGTGTGAATTGGCTCAACTTGGAGTCGAAACCTTGAGAATAATTTGACTCAATTAAGAAGAAGGAGAAAAGGAATCGGGAAATTAGAATGGGCAACAAACACATGCGCGGTATATTGGGGATATGCTGGATTGATATAACTTAGTCGATAAAAATCATCCTCCACTAGTCAGTCATGCCAAAACATTTTGCCGCATCCACTGTCTCCGTGGGGTCTACCGCGCGGGTAATGGAGTTGGTCATGGCGGTTGAGCTTGAGGCGCTGTGACTACTCACCAACCACAGTCTTGGCCTGCTAAACATTCTACCGCCTGGACTTGACTAGAGTAGTTGTGGTGTGATGACTCCCAACTTATCTTCCGACAACGGCCGCGAGAGTCATATCATAGGTCAAGTCTCGTCGATATTGCTTGAGTCTGGATCCACTGTCGCCCGCATGCGGCATCGTTTGGATCATTCAACAACCCCAGATTCTTGTCCATTCCCGCCGCCAGATCCCCCGCATTACCTAGAGGTGGGCCTTGGACTCATCCGCTGCAGGCTACGATTTCAAGAATAACCCGGAATTCCGACGCATGGTCCCCGCATTGTCGCGGAGAATTGCGTTGTTTAGGGCGTGGGCAGCGTTAGTATCATCGTCGTAGCCGCGCGTCCCCAGTTATCCCGGACGAATAGCTCGTCGAGGCCAGCGGTGAAGATGGTCGGGGTCTCTGAGAAGTCGACCTCGCGGGGCAGAGCATCCCGCAGGAGACCCAAGACAACGTCGAAAATGGCTAGCACATCAATAGGGATGCCTCGTAGACCTCAAATTAGAGCTTCATCATCAGAACACCCTGCGGGTTCGAGCCACCGCTGACGGAGCCATTGCCGATGTTCGGCACTGCCCTAGTAAAAGCATTGATGGTGATGGCGATGGCCGGGAACTGTGCGCGGCGGCATTTGGACAAGCCAAAGATTTTAGCGTCCTTGTCCCTTTTATTGACCTTGCTTATCTTGTCGACATCCCTGAAAAGTTTCCCAGGGCCGTGTAGGCGTTGGTGGAGGTGATAGGGTAAGGGTGGGTGGTATTGTTGTACATAGGCATGCAAATCTTATCAGCAACCTCATATTGAGCCTGGATTCACTGTTGGGACTGGACCGGGGCTACTAGGTGGGATGGAATTTAACTTTATTCTTTAACTTAACTGATTTATCTACTGCAGAGTGGGGTATATTAAATTTATAATTAATGATAAATTTTTAAAGAGATTTATTAAACTTATATATAGGTCGTTAACTGCAGATAGCAGGGTTGAAGTCAGAAGGGTTGAATTGAAGCTTAAGGTAAAGACCAGTGTGCAACAACCTTATTGTTCAGCTACTGTCTCTTCTGTTGCTGGGTGAAGCACTAATTGTTTGTCTCTATTATTTGAAAATACTATATGGCTTTAATCTATCCGATGATATTAAGTAAAGCTAAAAGAAACTAAATAAATTAGTAGTTTTATGCAGTTTAATAGGCTAATTTAATATCTTTAATATATTTAATATAAAAAGCTCTTAATATACTTTTTATATTTATTTATAAAAATTCTCTATATTAAACTAAAAGTTTAAACATTGGTTTTTAAGTATAATTTAATTTAATTTTATATATTTCTTTTTAATTTAATTCTAATAGATACAAAGGCAAGCTACAGCAGCTAAAATATAACTGCACTAAGCTCTCTAAGTATTATTATAAAACAAAATAGAATATCCACTCTGGATTATTCTGAAGTTAATTAGCTAGCAGTCTGGTTGCAGGGGAAGCCCGCTTTAAATCTCAAGCTCAGCTGAGTAGAAAACACAATCACTCACTCTATAGCCTTATCTCCCTCCCGGTAGCAAGCTAGAAGGCGTTCGCTATCCACTACTCAGCGTTCATAATCGGATTCCTATTAGCCAGTAGGTTAGCGGCTTTGTCTTTTATGCTAGCCGCGTGAACATAGACGGCAGAACTGTACTCTCGGAGCAAAGATGAAAGACATTTGCTACGTTATGAAGTCTCTAACCAAACAGAAATATATCTATATAAAAGGTCATCTCTAAGCTGGGATCGCATATGTTAGCCTGCGGAAGGACTGTTGTATGTTACATCAATATTTGCAAATAACACCGAGCTATTTCCTCCGCAACCCTGTGACATAATACGGAAATAGCACGTTGTGAGTATCGTTGTACAAACGGCATCATGAGCGTGCTAGCCTCGAGAGTATGGTCAACGTGTATCTCCCACTCCTCGGTTTTGTTCGCCACAGTGCCATACGGCATCCCCAAGTCGCCCAGAGGCATACTGTCTCGGGATCGACGAACGGTCCACGCCGCCCGCGTAACGATGCCTGTGGGAGCAGTCCCGCGGGTCCGCATGCCGGACGAGGCTCGCTGGAAGATGGCGGGCCAGTTATAGGTTTTGGTGAGGCCCGGAAGCAGATAGATGGCAGCCTGGATATGGTACGCGCACACAGTCTCGTCCCATGGCCCGAAGAAGGGGTCGTTGGCAATCATGATGGGCTCCGTAAAGATTTCATCGAAACGCACGACGCCGGGGATCTGGCTCAGGCACGGAATGTACGTCTGCAAGATCTCCAATGCAAAGCGGGGAGGAACGTTGGTGGGAATGGGAGCCACCACAGATATGTGGCACTGCGTTCGCATCTCCAGATCAGCGCGTCCCTAGGTTCTTTAGTCAGAGATGATCCATCCGATTGGCGAAAAAAGTAAGCAAATCCTACCTCTCACTAATAAGTGGGCAGCCTTTCTCATCCGTTGAGCGAATGCGCGATTTTCCCCTTGCGCCAGTTAGCTAGGGGCCCTCGGCGCTTGGCGGGACTGCCAGAAGGGTTTCGATTGGACATACGGGATGCTAACTATGAGGCTGATATAGGTCTTGCATTGACAAACGTGATAGCAACGGCGCGAGAGTAGCTATTCATGGCGCTATACGAAGGATGCAGCCATTTTTCCAAGGGGAGCTCTGCGGGTGGCGCTGGCTGCGATAGACGAATTTCCATGACAATTTTGCAATGGGTTCACGTGACGTTATCAGGCTCTCAGGGTTTCAGTTTTTGACAGGGAAATGAAGGAGGACATCCGAGTCGTCCGCTATTCTCGTTAAGGCTGTGGATGCCAGAGCTGAGTGTTAGGTCCATGCTCAAGCGGCGTCCCGCCTTGTCCCTAAAATGTGGGCCACGGAGGGATCCCAGCGGTGTCTTCCGAGAGAGCCTTTCGCCGCTTTACTATGTAGTAGATGCCGAACTGCGACTCGTGGTGAATTCACGCATTTTGATGACGATATAAAGCGACGAGTTGGATTCAGCTTCATCGGATCTCGACGAGCCAGCCCCCAGAAATTGAGTGACATCGCCCAAAGCATCTAGATCCAAGCAGGCCAATTGCATCTCCACCAATTGTATCCCTGGTTCACTATCAGTACCGCTGTTCTCGTTTCAAAGCCACCGTCAATAGTTGTTGCAGGGCCGGTTCAGCTAGCCGTTGCGAACCACGACGCTACTCTGTACAATAGCTCAAATTTCACCTTGCACTGCTTGAATCGCTGCACCACCCTGGTTGCAATATCTATTCTGTTCCGCAGCAATGCAGAGCTTATCAACGACCTCATATTGAGCCTGGGCCCACTGTCGCTCACACGCATTGCGAAGAGACTGGACGAGGGGCTACTATGTGAGACGGAATTTGACCTCATTCTTCAACTTCATTAGTCCATTCGGCGGTGCAGAGTACGGCAGGTTAAAATTGCGATTAACAACAGACCTTCAACGAGGTTTATTAAACTCGTACGCGATAAGCTAGCGGTTCAGCATGGTTCGGTAAGCCAATTTGATGCATCTAGTATAAAAAGTCCTCTGCGTACTCCTCGTACTCGTCCATGAACTCCTTCATGTCAAACTGGTGGTCCAAGCCCTTGTCCTGGAGGATGATCTGACCCGACTCCATATATCCCTCTCTGAATTCTCGGAACAGCTCGGGGGTTCTACCGTAGTGTGGAATGAACTTCTGGTTGTCGCCGGTCACCATGGCTCCTTTGAACGCTTGATAGACGACATGTGGTGGTTGGGCGAGATCGACAGAAACACACACTGCCCAAAGTCCAGAAGATAGAGGCCGGTTTCCCTGTGTTGGAAGTCCGATGATTCGCTGTCCGAAATGACCGATGATCCAAGAACAAATTCAGCGTCGTCACTATCGGCGCCAGCTCCCCAGTGCATGATTGCGTATGCCTTCCCCATGCATCTCGCCATGTCTTTCACTCCTAGTCCCAACTTTTCCATGTCGTTTAGATACAGAGGGAAATTTCTCAAAGAGAACGTGTCGGCATTGTACTGTCCTTCAGATTGACCAAGATATGGCCGGACGAGACAGTGCTTGTTGGCGGGATCGCTCAAAACTTCGTCGAGGACTGCTGGATCAATTGAGTCTTGGCCGTCGGGACGCGGGTAAAAGTGGCGAATCAAAGATTTTCGTATGACTTTTGGTAGTGGCAGAATCCTCTCCATCTCAACGACATTGGTTCTCAGGCGGTAAGCGGCGGGGAACTTTTGAAGATGATCCTTCCAGAACTGATCCTGTACCGTAAGGATAATGCTGAAAGGACGAGGGACCGAAATGTGGCTCCCAATCTGGCTGTCGTAATGATTGAACGCCCTATGAACATTGACATGGATTTGATACTCGTGTTGGAGATTCGATGGGCGAGACTCATTGCCGGGGGCCTCCTTCTTCAAAACTATAGACAGCCCAAACTGCTCGAAGATCGCTCCTTGAAGTCCCTGGCCAATCTGACCCATTTCTGCGAATTCTGGGCGAGACGCGGCGCACTGAGCCCGGCGACGAGCGAAGGATGATGCCGTCGAAACGACGGATTTGACGGCCAGCGACTGCCGGAGGATGCTTTGATCCGTCAGTCGCTCGAGCTCGGCCGCTTTAAGGTGCGTCATCGTCGAGGGTGTTGATGGTAATGGGGGATGAGTGTGTGTGCGAAGGCCAGCAGAGGAAGTTTGACAAAGTTAATGGCATCTAACAGGACGATCTGCGACCGCAAGGTTGAGCAATAGAGGCCTCATAAGAGCTTCCCCTAACCTAAAACCTCACTTAAGAGAATAAGAACTAAACTTAAGTACTAAATAACAAGGGTCCTATGGCTCTCTACTGAAAGATACCTACTCATACACTGTGCTACGCTGTATAACCGATATATACCTATACCTTCGGAAGTTGTCAACCTTTTTTCGCCAGCCTTCGTAGAAGAGACTTTTTACACGCCGAGTGTGGCTGCCTGAGGACCAGACAAAAGTGAGTTCGCTCCCATCATGGTTCGCGCAGGCAGCAGTGTTCGAACTATGTGCCATGATGATTTCCAGTCTTGATAAATTAGTTTAATATGCTACGCTCAAGAGTACTCTGACAGTCAAAATACTCTCTGATAGCTATGGCAAGTGCATTTCGACAGCAGAGCGCCGTAGGCCGTAACAAACGTGGCACACATTTAGCACTAATTACACCCGATACCAGAATACAGTCGCTCATACAATAAGGTTGTTGCGCAGTTAACTTTGCTTTTAAACTTTCAATCCAACCTTTCTGCTCCGACCTTGTTAACCATGGACAATAACCTTGCTGCCTGTGGACGCTGTGGAGATTATAGAGCCAAATGTTGAACACAAGAATGCATTAATGAAGAGAAGCCGATATAGTGTTGAGGAAAGTACTACCAACCACCGTTCATTAGCAATTTATTGGTGTGGATCCAAACCGACGAATTCACATGGCACTTAGCGACCCAATTGGCGCTCTCCAACAGGATCAATGCCCGGCAAGGATGCTATACCTAGTGTCTGCCTGGCTTGGCTACTGGCGGGGCTCAAGTGTGATATACAGCTGTTAATTCTAACGATATTTTTATTGAGGCAAGACAAAACCTCGAAAGACTACCGTCCCGGCTTTGATAGGTGCGTCGAAAGCGTATCCAAGGAATTCGCGTAAATCCTGCAATTGATTCAGGCTCATCACGCCTTAAGCTTACGTCGTATCCTTGTATATGCTGGCATCATTTTATTTGTAGTTATGCAATTGGGGATGTCTTGCAAACCAGTCCAGGAGGAATGACACAAAGTCAACATTGTTCGAACTCCCGCATGCCAGGCGTGCCAAGAAGGCAGATCATCATGGCTCCCCAAAGTAGATACCTCGCAATCACATGTTTAGCAGGTACTCGAAGTTGTCTTTAATTCTTAGGTAATGTCAAATTCGTGCGGATTGCATGTAGAAAGAAGTAAATGGGATACAACAGGCGGGTCAATGTGGACCTTTAATGATGCAATATTTACTAGCAAACTCTGCACGAATTTACAGCATGATTTGTTCACAGAAAGCCCATTTAACAACAGCAATCTGGTCTTTGGTAGAGCGCCAATCAACGCATGCTGGAAGCTAGGATTTTGATCGAATAATCTTGCTTGTGGCGCTGAACTCACCTAGATTCTTTATTTTTTTTGGGACGTGATCGCGCCTCGGAACGATCTTAATTTTTGCTTATGAATCCGATACTTCTAGTGATCGTTCTCTTGAGAAGTGTGCTCGCCAGGCGTTTGACCCACACGGAGTTATGTGGCAACGGGCACCTGGACATCGTGGCCACCAGCGACGTGTTCGAAGGATGTTGTGGGACCTGACAAAGTAATTTCCATCTCACCAGTTTCCTACATCTACTCGCCGGCCTTTTTTCTATCTATGCTTATGAAACACAAGCACCAGTTCCAAAGACCTCACTCCCGACTATTGGCGAATTACTCTTTTTACAGTGCCTGTTGTAATTGCTGGCGGTGACGTAATGGCCAAATATTCCTGTAAGGAGTTTTAACAGTCTGGCCATGAAGTCTTCATTCTCTAAGCAGTATCTCGTCACGGATAACCGACTATTGTGTCCATCTCTCACCAATCATCGTCAAGAGAGCGACGTTCTTGTGTCTTATATCCTCGACTACTCAATGAAATTCGTATATGTCAATATTGCGCTTCTTGAGGCCTATAAGCAACGCCCACGATGCAAGCGCTTCATCCCACCTAAATATGGTGGAAATATGGAAGACTATCCAGATCAACTTACGTTCTACCTCCCCAATCATCAGCCAATTCGAGAAGCCCTGCTTAACTCAGGCGAAAATGAGTGGATTTTGATACTCGTTAGCTGCCTCTTCGACTTCCTAGTGTCTTCCAAAAACCGCTAACCTGCCGGACGTCCCGGAGGCCTGCCCCACCAACATCAATACACAAACAACCAGAATCCCCAGAACCGGAAAAGAGATCCTCGCCTTGACTTCTCCTGGTAGCGTTGCGAAGGGTGTCGCAGCGCTTCTCGAAACTCGGAAGTAGGGCACGTACATACAGGAAGGGGGGTCAACATCTTGGTTGAAAATTGCGGACCTTGTCAGAGAACGCATGCCTGGCATTTCAGTAGAACTCTTAAGTTTGAATAATTCGATCGAAACTGTTATCCAGGTAAAATCAGACAGCGAGTTCATAGGTTTCTCGTATAGTATCATCTCTGCCTCTGTCGTTAGTTGCTGTGAGCCCCACAAAGTTAAGAGAGTCCATTTAAAATACGTCACCGGCTGTCACTTTCATAAAATTTGTGAGGTGTCGGCAGAATTGGATAATAACCCCAATATAATTGTCTGATAAATTAGAGTCTTGAGACATCCTTTATAGCACCTTGAAGGAAGAGTCACTGATAACAGCTCAGTACTATCGTTATGGTAACCCTCTATGGATAAGTTGAGTTGGCTACCTACCAGTCCAGATAGTCTTGTGTGATGTCACATTTTGGGATCATCGTAAGATGCCTGGAACAGCTTCCGGACCGGCTGCTAGGAATCCGGTCTGGACCAGGTCTCAGACCCCGGCAGGTGGGTCCTCCGGTCTCATACCTCCGGACCTCGGGCCCGGAGGCTGTCGAAGGCCGCCCTCATCCTCATCTATAAGAGCGATCCCTAGCTTTTCGTTAGATAGGAAATTAAGAGCTTTCATTATCATCATCTTGATCTTATCTAATTAGTGTGACATGTGAAAATGATTACACGCTAGTAAATGTTACGGCTGGAGTACATGAAGTATTGATTTTGCAAAACCATTTATAGTCAGAATCACAAACGAGATCAAGGTATTTGAACCACCCGCTTCCAGGTCGTCCCCTGTCAGCCTATCGAAACAGCACCTCGATCCACGGTCAAATTAAGATAACTATGTGTCATACGAGCGTAGATTTTCTTCTACATCCCATTTCCCCTGTCTCTCAGCAAATAACAAAGACTTTCTACGCAATCTATCCTAACCTTAGCATCCGTCATTGAATCCAATAGTAACTCAATGACAAGTTATAACCCAACGCCCATTTCTAGCTGCTTGAAACAGGGTCCCCTTGCCATTTCCATGCGTTGTGACTCAATTCGCGCCCCTTTCCAGGAGGAGGGGCACAATATCCAGATGCCTGTTCCCAGCTGCACTTGATAGCGACCATCCATCATTTCCGTTACTATCAGCCCCTCTATCAAGGAGGAGGCGCACAATATCCAGATGCCCGTTCCCAGCTGCACTTGATAGCGGCCATCCATCATTTCCGTTACTATCAGCCCCTCTATCAAGGAGGAGGCGCACAATATCCAGATACCCGTTCCTAGCTGCACTTGATAGTGGGGTCCTTCCATTCTTATTTTCGCAAATATGAGCCTTGTTTTTGAGCAACAGTTCCACAACAGCTTTGTGGCCTCCCAAGACCGCGTGCCACAGTGGTGTGTAGCCCTTGGCGTCTTTTGAGTTGACAGCAATAGGCAAATGGATCCAGTTTAGTAACGCAGTCTGAAACCTGGGTCTTTTTTCAAGAAGTAAACTCACGACCGAGGTATGCCCTCTTTCGCTCGCCCATGACAGAGCAGATCGTTTGTAATTGTGGTCTCGTGACGTTATAGACACACCTTCCATCTTGACTAATCGAGCAACCAGTACATCCAACCCAAAATACGAGGCAATGATCAGTGCGGAGGTTGTTCGCGTCTTGCCGTCGGAATATCCAGGAGCAAATTGATGGGCTCGGAGCCAGGTTAAGCGTCTCACCGAAGCAGCACATAGCATCAGGGCTGATAGTACAATCTTGTCGTGATTTTTCGTTTTTGCTGCGCAGAAGTGGCCTGTCCAATTCTCGGCACAATAACCGAAGAAGACATGAACCTGACTCACGTCGGAAAAGTTTTCGAACTCGGTGAACAAAAGGTACCTGATGCATATCTCCGATAGAATACCGTTAGATTCCATCGGGGAAAATGAGTTCTGCCATTGAAGCGCGAGGCTAGCGTCACCAGAAGTGTTTGGCGGCGTGGTTTGAATCAGGAATTCTCTCGCTGTTTGGTGGAGTAGGTAGACTTTTGAGTCTACTATCGCCACGAAAAGGCCACACACGTCTCTGATCCTCTGATGAAATCGATCTTCTGGCTCAAGTTCGGGGGCAAGATCAGAATGTGAGCGATGACTTTCATCAATAGCCAACGCCACAGCCATTTCTTGGAGAAAAAGTGGTCTTTCTGCCGCAAGAATAATGTGAAGGATTTTGCGAGTTGTGTCAACATTGCTGCTTTTCGATAGAATGTTGTGATAAGCTTCACTGACAGATTTGGGGAGATTGCGGATAGTCTCAGCTAGTCCATTCCTTGTGAAATGAAGATTTTCGTTGATGGCATCGAAAACAAGGTAAACCCAAAGGTACGTTCTATTGGGGTTGCCGGTGAGCTCCTCTTCCATCATTTTGACCTCTTGAGCTTGCAGTTGGAGCTCTGCGCCGAGCTTCTTCACTCTCTGTTTGATAACAAAATCAATCTCCGTGGAAATCCGATCCACCACGGTCTCGTTTTCTCCACTGAGGTGTATCGTAGGACATTCTTTCTTGAGAGCCAGAAATTCCTTTTCGATATTGGAGTAGAGTCGACTGGTTACGAGAAACTTCAACCCACATTTCTTTGCGCCGGTGATGTATAGGGTGTTGAGTGCATTCAGTAAGACGCGACGTCCTGTTTGTTCGCATTCATCTAGTGCATCTAGGACGCAGACGATTTCTCCTGAAGAATGCCCACTCGTGCTACTGATTAGAGTGTGCCAGAGGCCTGAGAACGAGTTGAAGATGGTCTCTCCTCCCTCTTGGAACACTTTGACGATGCCATCTGTGAGAAGTTCTGGTCTTTGTATGAATATTTGGCGGATGATACAGCATAGGGCGCTCTCCGGGCTCCTCTGGTCTTCGAAATCATCCTTGAAGAAAAAGTAACATATCGTCTTGGGGGCAGTCGTCGACTGAAGCTTTTCATCCACCAGATACCTGGCGAGAACAGACTTTCCACAGCCTGGGTCTGCAGATACCCAGAGGAAGGCTGAGTCCTTCTTCTCTTGCCAACGTCTGAAATGCAAGTGGTTGGTGAACCACTCGCAGGTTCCCTCAACACGTGGCGAGTTTCTGTTTTTGCGATCCTCGTACGGAGAGGTAAAAAGGCGGCCCAGTAGCTTTGCCTTCATTTCTTCCGCGGTGAGACCTGTGAAATGTCAGCCTATGGAAAAAAGTTTAAATGGATATCACAAACGCCTTGAGCTGTGGATATAGAGGAGTGGATAGATATATATATGGCTTGCTTGTGCAGCAGGTTCATGGGGTTTGCAAAGGCAGTGGAATTATGTGCTCGAGAATGTCTATTTTAACGCACCATTGTGTATGACATTTCCAAAATGCGCCGTTCCACTCCCATGATACTCATTATGATTGCCATGGATAATGTCGCCCCCGGCATGGTGTATATCCCCTGACCCGTAATGGCTGATGTGCGACGGTGCGTCCTCTGGCTCCAGCGAGGGAGGCAATGCCGAAAGATCTTCCATAGCCTTCGCCAATTTATTCAGTGATTCATCAGTCACAGTCTTGATCCCGTGGTTCTGTACCAAGGTTGTGACGTCCCTCAATACCCCGTCCATCAGAGTCTCGACCCGGCTCCCGTTGCCCAAGGCTCGCGCAACCTTGCGGTAAGACGCAAATCTCGAATCATCGGGCTGCGGAGCAATTTCTCCAAATATCTTTTGCAACTTCTCAGTTTTGGTCTTGCAGCCTTCCAAGATACGTTTCATCGCTTTGCAAGATTCTTCTGTCGACTCGAGTTTGTCGATGTATCCTTGCGCGATCCGGAGCGTGTCTTCCACAAGTGGAAGAGTTTCGGCAGTTTGGTGGAACGTTCGTGGGAGGCATTTGGTATCTCTGATGTCGCTGTAGATGGTCCAGGTAGCTTCGACAATGCTAATTATCCCAGATATCAAGCCGATAACGAGGCCAGCCTCCGCGCCAGACATGTTTGGATCAGTAGAATGAGAAGCAATTAGTCTGAAAATGTGTTTATTAGTGATCCAATGCTCCATTTCATCATTCTGTAAGAAAGCGCAACAGTACTCACCAGACAGGTGTGGAGAATGTGACTTTCGGCTTGGCAGTGAAGCAACTTGTCTCGAAGGTGGAAGAGGCAAAAAGAATGTAAGCGATCGATGACTCGCTAAGTGGGGATGTGCTGGATTAAGTACTGCAGCAATCGGGCCAAACCCATACCAGGCATCCAATAGACGGCGGGTATTCACAGAAATTGGTTGGGCTGATCATCCTCAAGGCACAGCCGAGTGGCTTGGGGCTGAACATGTGTGAGACAATTGGCGTAAGCCATGTTCCCTCCCGAGCGAATGGACTCGTCTGTTAACCCCGCTCGAGGCTGGACAGAATCAGACCGCCGAGGACGAACATGCAGAAATAACAATCATAAGTGGCTGGGCAGCCTCGTTTCATGTACCTAATATTGCAGTGCACCAGTGGTTGGGGTGATGGCCCTCCAAGGGATCTATTAATAGACAGCCCGCTCAAAGACTCAAGAGCCATAAAATCGCAAAACAGGTCGCAGCCTGATTCCAGGCCTCAGGTGACTGGTGAGGTTGAATCGGCCAAGTCTCAGAGATATTTATTCGCGAAGATAGCGATTGCTCAAACGAACCAAAGAGACACCAAGTGGGTTTTTAGCTGCTGTTATTGTCACACTTGTAAGGAAGCGGGGCGTGGATAAAGCTCAACAAGTATACAATTTTGAACCATTCGCCATACATATAAAGCTCCAAATATAATGTCGAGGCCCTGTGGAGAAATCTTTGTCGAGTGTCAATTGGATGGTGAGATTTCATATTTAACTGAAGGAAGAGAATGCATCTACCACCTAATCCCTTCTACTTTGACATAGCAACACAAATGTGCTCGGGGGTTTTGGCCTCTTCGTTGACGGATTGTGACCAGCTAAAGCTCGTAGCGAAACTCTTTATTCTCCAAATCAGTCAAATCGAAGAATTCGTGGTTGTCCTCCACCTCGTAGGCATCTCCTTGTTCCGCCCTCTCTTGGTCCCTTTTCTTGTTTCTGCTATCAAAGACCCACCTCATCACCAGCAAGTCCACCGTGATAAGAAAATAGATGATGCAAATCGACACTTTGGCTGGCAAATATCTCGGCGCGTCCCGGGCTTGGAAGGTATGTGGTGAAATGATGTTTCCAACGGTGTAGGCAATGGTACCAATGCAGGCCACGGTGATCTTCTTGGTAGATCCCGCCACGTTCGAGCTCTGCAGGCCGAGGATCGTGGTCCAACCGATCGGAATGCCACCAGTTGTGTAGTACCCAATTAGAGCAGGCACCTTTTCCGTAGTTGCCATGAGTATAGCGCCAATGATGGCTGGAATGTGGCCAAGCACGCAGAAGTACAGTCTTTGTCGGGTCTTCATCGCAGCGTATGTAAGGCCGAGCAGTGCCACAATCTCCCAAGCCCCGAGAGGCGTTACCAACAACAGTGATTCTTCTTTGGAGTAGCCCATTCCCGTCACTAATATGTTTCCGAAGCTTGTTGCGATAGAATTCGGGATGTTGGCTGCGAAGATCCAGAAAGCATACAGCCAAGTCATGGGATCGGCCAGTGCCTCATGAACATGCTTCCACTTGAAAGCCTGTGTGCCAATACCTTGCTCATTGCCCCGGATTCTCTCCAAATGAAGGCTTTTCTCCTCGTTGCTAAGGAAACCTGCCACTGCTGGGGAGTCAGGCATTACGAACCAGAACGTAATACCAACTAGCGCTGTCAAGAGACCCAAAAATAGGAAGACGATTTGCCAACCCTCCAACGCAGCATTTGGATCCTTTCCAACATGGGTGGCTACTCCATAGGCAAAGTATCCACCAAACATCTGAGCTGCGCCGCAGACAGAAAACCAGATTCCAACACGGAATGCCTGTTCTTCCTTGGTATACCACTGTGACGTAAAGAGTACCCAAGCAGGTACAATAGCCGCTTCAAGCACTCCGAGGAAGAAGCGACATGCAAGAAGACCAGAGTAATTGGTGCATGCCGCCATCGCTGCCAGCGTGGCACCCCAGAGGGTAACGTTGATTGAAACATATTTGGCAAGCGGGAACATCTGGATGAGGCGAATTGTCGGAAACTCAAAGGCCAACTGGCCGAAGAAGAAGATGGAGGCGACCCAATTGAATTCATTTCCTTTTAAGCCGGTAGACTGGATAATTCCAGTAACACTGGCATATGAGATGGCTGTTTTGTCGATGTATTGGAGGAAATAAACGATGCAAATCAGTGGCATAATGTGAAAGTCGATACGGCGAATGAGCCTCCGGCTACGCTCGGGGTCTGGAGGTGTAGTGAGTCCTCCAGTTTCGCTAAGAAGCTGGAGAGCCGCATCGCCGTCAATCTTGTGTTCGTTGGTTTTGGTTGCGGGTGGTTGATTGACTGCGTCGGAAATCGACAAGGATGAATGCTTTTCGATAGTCGCTTCCGGAGCTGTATTGCCTCCGCCTTTTTCTTTGGAATCTGCCATGGCGGGCTTAAAAGCAGTATTTCGCGATGAGAAATTTGTAAGGACGATTGTAAGAAGCCCAGCGTTGATGGGTTTGGGCATCACATTAATACCGTTTTATATGTTGCCGACTAATTGCAAGCACGCAACCACGCAGGGACCAAGTGATATCCAAGGTGGAGATTTGAACAACGATGATCTCTGCAACTTCCTTGTTGGGAAAAGAATGTCCACCAAAAGGGTAACTTGGTGTCAGAAAGTCGCATGTTCTTCCAAGCACGTCATTAACACCAAATGTTGCAAAAGTTTTATACGAGAGACAACTGACGATGGTCTGCCTCGTACATCTCTTATATATGCAATATAGAATAAGCATAAAACTCTTAGTCATGGACTAGATGGACATATTTTATAGAGGTGCAACTGATATTCCGCCTTACATTTTAATCACTGATGATAAACGAGTCCTTCATCTGCATATTGCTATAGACACTTTTAATGTTAGCTAGCAAATATTTCGGCCTCTCTCCAGCTTGCTCCTAAATACTCACAAGATCATTCCCTTCGTCTTCACTATAAACCAGCACAAGATAAAGATTTCAATCCGAATTAACAAACATCAATAACAAAGCGCCTCCATCCGTAGCCTCCACTAAATCTGGCCACTTGGCCTAACTTCTGCACTCCCATATCGTTGAAATTTCGGCCAACGTTCCTATCGCTCCCAAAATAGCTCGTACCAGACATATTTTCACATTATGAACATCTTCATCAACTGTCAGCTCTCGCGGCTTACATATCCGTCTTTACCTGCACGGAGTGAGCCGGTTGACTCGGCCGGACCGCTCTATCGTTCTGCCACCCCGCACCGCCTCGGCTCCGTTTTGCTCAAGAGCACAACAACTTTCTAGAGAACCTCAAAAAGGATGAGCTGTGGCAGTACAAGTTTGTCACATGAGGTTATTGTCCAGATTAAAGCAGCCAGTCAGAGCCATAAAATCGAGACATAATATGGATACCAAGAGCCTGGATAGCCGAGATAGCGTATCTCGGCACAAAACCCCGCGGTGCAGCACCTGCAGCTAGATGAGTAGGGCGCATTTGGGCGTGTAGGGCGTATCCGATAAAACCATTACCAATAAGAAAGCCACGACTTATCACGAGATCAGATTGATGTGTTTATTAGAAGGGAACTGAGACCCTTGTGGAATACATTGTATTGTACTGCACTACCTTCGCTGCAAATTAAACCTCAATACTCACTGCTCAGCTCGCTCGGTACACGGAACAGAATACCACCATGACTCGTCCTCACCCGCTCCACGGCATCACTGCCGCTGAGATGACCAAGGCTGCCGAGCTCACCTTCAAGATATTTGGAGTGAGCGACCCAACGGAAAGAAAGCAGCAAACATTTCGCATCAAGTCCATTCAGATAAACGAGCCGCCCAAGTCACTCTTGCTTCCCTACCTAGATGCTGAGGACAGGGGCGTCGGTTCGGACCTGCGACCCTTCGTTCCCCGCTGCGTTTCGGTTATTTGGTCGCGCGACCATGACCGGGTTTTCGCGGATAGCATCATTAGCTTGGATTCGGGCACCGAAGTTAAGCGATATTCCCCTCAACCAGGGGAGCACTCGCAGCTTGACCGGTCAGTCACCCCGCTTCCGATGGCTACACCAGAATGAATCGTGAATCTAACGAGTACCAGAGTGGAAGCTCGTCGCTCCGGGGAGCGCATTCTCAATGCTCCCATTGTCATTGAGGCTATCAAAAAGCTCAATCTGCCAGCGGACTATGTCGTGCAATGCGACACATGGATGTGGGGTGCAGATAGCACCAGCACTGTGGACACGCACAGATACCTAATGGGATATCTGTATGCCCGCAACGGTAGCCACGCTGATAGCAATCAGTATTCCTGGCCTTTACCAATTGCGCCGCTTCTAGACATCAACACGGACGAAATCGTTGAGATTGTACCATTAGCAACAGGTGGCAAGGAAGACGGACTGAAACTGCATACGGCCGGGGAGAGTCCCATGGCCCACTGTGTTGACAACGAGTATCACCCCGATCTGCTCGCTAAGCCCCGAGAGGACCTCAAGCCTCTTCACGTGGTCCAACCCCAAGGTCCCAGTTTCAGCGTGGCAGATGAGAACAAGATCTCTTGGCAGAAATGGAAATTTCGTCTCTGTTTTAACCTAAGAGAGGGGATTGTGCTCCAAGACATTCGCTATGATGGACGCCCGGTCTTTTATCGTCTCAGCGTGAGCGAAATGACCGTACCTTATGCAGGTATGTCCATATGCCATCATGACTTGATTGGGAATAGAAAATAACCGCAATATGCATTTTGCTGATAAATACGCAGATCCCAGAGCCCCATTCCACCGAAAACAGGCCATGGACATCGGAGATGTTGGCGCTGGCCGCTCTGCCAACAACCTTGCTCTTGGGTGCGACTGTCTTGGTCTCATCAAGTACTTCCACTCTTGGATCAATGACGACGATGGAACTCCTATCCCCCACCCCAACGTTGTGTGCTTGCACGAACAAGACGGCGGTATCGGCTGGAAACACACCAACTCTCGAACCCCAAACCGCTGGCATCACCCGATCCCGCGTGCTCGTAGTGCAGTCAATTCTCACAGTTGGAAACTACGAATACATCTTCGCTTGGCACTTTTTCCAGAACGGCAACGTGGAGCTAGAAACTCGTGCGACGGGTATCCTTTCGACAGCTCTGATTGATCCCGGGAAGACTTCGCCCTGGGGTAATGTGGTTTCACCAGGTGTGCTGGCACCTTACCACCAGCACCTCTTCTCTCTACGAATCGACCCCATGATTGACGGCCAGATGAATTCGGTCATTCAAGAGGATTCAGTGCCCGTCCCAGAGGGTGAGGACAACCCAGAGGGCAATGCCTATGTCGTAGAGAAAACACCTTTCATCAAATCTGGGTTTAAGGATGCCAGCCCCTTCACAAACCGTTGCTTCAAGATGGTCAATGAATCTATCAACAACCGCATTTCAGGCAACCCTGTTGGATATAAACTGGTACCCCAACCCTGTCAATTGATTCTTGCCGGGAAGAATTCCGTAGCTCGCCGGCGTGCGCGCTTCGCTGAGCATCACGTTTGGGTTACGCGCCATAACGACGGCGATCTTTACGCAGGCGGCCGTTGGACAATGCAATCTATCGACGAGACTGATGGTCTGCATGACTACGCCGCTAGAAACGAAAACGTCCGCAACGATGATGTTGTGGTTTGGCACACCTTTGGCATGACGCACAACCCACGCGTGGAGGATTTCCCCGTTATGCCATGTGAGATCAGTGTCATATCTCTCAAGCCGGCTGATTTCTTTGAGGCAAATCCTGCAATTGATGTGCCGCAGAGTACACAGAAGGTGAATAAGAGCGTGCTCATTGGCGATACTGCGCCATGTTGTTCCAAACTTTGAAGGCAGGCGACTTAGACGGCCGGTTTGAAGTACTCAGGTTAGCTGGACGCCCGTATAGAAAAGGGATATACCTTCTGATACCTCTGCCGTACTTGTTACTAGTCAATAATGAGTCAGCATTTGCTGCACTCCCTTAATCTTTTGACATGACGCTATTGGGGCTATCAAACACATCCATGCTCCATCATTCTTATCTCAGCTTCAGACTTTTATCGGTCAACAGATGGTCAATGTCGCTACCAGAAGACGTATGTAGGAAGAAACATACACAATGTTACCTTAGCATAGGAAGTTGGAGGTCCCTCAAATTCAGCCATACTCTGCGACTCAAGCATCAAGCGGGTAAACAATAGCACAGCGCCATTTTGATGTCCCTAAGTTCAGATCCGAGTCCTCTAGACGCTGCGGGGTACCAGGTGTTGTCAGCCATTCCAGCGTCTGCTTCGTCGTTTTGGGATCGAGATATGCCGTGAAAGCGGTGGTGCCTGCTTCTGCCAAGCTTGTAACAGACCGAGAGCCACGTATTCCGTTACTAATTAGCGATTGGGCGTTTATGCCTAATCTTAGCGGGACCATTCACGCGCCCTGGCTAAGTGATGCGCGGAGTTGGTGTGGGTGCCGATCACAGGGGAATCTTGGGTTACTATGCTCTCCATGGACCAGATTGTCAGCTTTTAGTTTGCAAGAGGTAGAGTGACTGCAGTGCGAAAGTTAGATTGGATTCGGGCAGGTCGAAGTGAATGCGCTCTCAGTTCAATTGCGGGCCTCTTGAGGGTGTGAGGTGTATATGAAACACACTAGATTGCACATGACGTCCTCATCAAGGGTCCCTCGCATCTGTGTCAGTCCGTGATATAGACGCAAGGTACTGCGCAGCTATCTGTCCTCAATATTTCCCATTAGTAGAATCAAGGGCTGAGCTTTTGCAGTGATAAAGTTTTCCGAGCGCAGAGACATGCGGACTACAATATCCGGCCATGGATGAGGGCTGGTACGGGAGTCTGGAATTCTGGCGGGCCTCAACTAAGCCTAGAATATGCCATTCGGAGCGGAATAAAAGTTGGCGATGCCAGTTTCTCGCGTAATTTCCACCGATTCCAGGTTAGCTCGCGTCAACGCCATTTGCAGGATGGAAACCTTGCACACGCCACACTGGATCGCGAATGGTTGCAGAAAGTGTATATTTGGCTTGATCCCCTCGCGCCTCGCTCTCAGGAGGATTACAGATCCTTTGCTTCCTCGTCAAAATCTTCACGCTCGCTGCATATGTCACCACTTACATCGATCCCCTATACCGGCGCATCGCCTAGCCTCAAACTTCCAATATAATCAGCACTATACCCACTGGACTACTATATCAGTTAGTCAAAGGCCCCCCGACCAATGCAATGGCGGGCCCCACCCCAATCGTGATCCAGGTATGACCCAACACCTTGAGCCAGCACATTGGTTTCCTCCCTGATATCTGTTAGTTTTCCGGGTGGGTTTTACTCGCCATCGCCGCCGCCGTCATCATTGCTCGTCTGTATCTCCGTCTCAAGATCCAAAGAGGAGGTTAATCACAAGCGATATTTTTATGTGCAGTGCGTGGGTTTCCGGTGTCTCAGTCACGTCTTTAAATATGTACCTTGGGCATCTGGGCGTTCTTGAACCGGATCTAAAGACGGACATGATTGCGTTTAAGGGTGATCCAAAATCCATTCCCAGGATATTCAAGGTGAACCGGCTCCGGTTGGGGAATTGCTGGCAATATCTAATATGAATGTTATCTAGATATTCTGGTTGTCAAATGTCCCCTTCCTTACGACTCTTTACCTCTCGCAGGCGACACTTCTTTCCATGTATTTGCAAATGTTCCCGGAATTCGTGCTGAAACGGAGAACTTTCTTATGGGCAACGATCGCGTACGTTGCCGCCGCCTACATAACTAGTATCTCGCTTGTGCTCTTTATATGCAATCCGATTGATCAAATCTGGTGAGTTGGGCCATCTTCACTACACGGCAGATAGGGACTATCATTAATGATGGGTTAGGAAACCCGATCCGAAATCAAATTGCCCAATTGGTCGTGGCAACCTCGTCTTCTTGATAAATTGGGCGATTCATATTGTTGGAGATATCTTGGGTGAGTTGAGCATGACTGGCCTGCTGATTATAACAGAGCATCTAATACTGTTGATAGTTTTTTGCCTACCATGGCTTGTCGTAACGGGCTTAAATATGAGGTGGACCCTCAAGATCGGAGTATATTGCACGTTCCTCCTCGGTATTATAAATATCATATTCGATACATTCCGCTTTATCTTAATCCGAACGTCGTATGTAGGGCAACCGATCTCTAACGGTTTAATTGGTAGGTGGTATGACTCCATGAGACCTCATGCCCACATCTGAGAAATGGAGATTGAGCTGACCAGCGAAGTACAGTACTGTGAAGCACTCTCGACTGCAACATCGGTATCGTCGTTGCGTGTTTGCCGGCTTTGCGACCATACTTTAGTGGGTCGGAGTCCAGTCAAGACAACTCGGAAAGAAACTCGACTAGACAATTCCAGACTCCGTTGAAAGTCATGTATACCGGCACCACAGCTCGTTACAACAAAAATGGGCGAGATGAACACTGGGACGATACCAGGAAGAGCAACGGAAGTGATGCCCAGTTGGTTCAGGAGCAACCATGAGAATTGATGTAGAGGTGTAACTGCAGTAAAATTGCTGGATTTCTACAAACATTAAGAAATTAGACATGTACATTTCAAGATACATTTGATGTCTCAATAATCCTACGGTTCTCATTTGTAGTACTGATCAATCTCTGGAATGATAGCCCTCAAAGGTAAACATCGTATTCTTATAACTACCGTAAGTTAGAAGAGTCTTTCTTCTCCATTTCGTTATAGATGCTCTCAACGTCGGCTGGCTGGCGTTCAAGCTTCTCGCCAAACGCCTCTTGAATGTTCTCAAGAGTGTACCCTTTAGTCTCGGGATAAAGGAAGTAGAAGACAAAGATTTCTACTACCAACCAACCGACATAGACCAGATAATACTTCCAACCAAGGCTGTCCATACCAATGGGGTTGACGAATTGGTTGAAAAACGAGGCTGCCTTGGTCGAAAACACCATGATGCTCAGGCCCATAGCTCGGAGTCTAAAAGGCAGAATCTCTGTGGGATACAGGAAGAGAAGGGGGTTCAAGCAGATATTGAACGAGGCGTAGTAGATGAAGATGAATCCCAGTGCCGACTGACTCGCTGCCTTTGAACCGGTGTTGTTGTACACTGCGATGCTCGCTGTCAAAGCCGAGAAGGTCAACCACATTGCAACAGCGCCTCCGACAAACATCTTGCGACGACCAATCTTCGTTGCTAGAACAGCAGCCATCAACGCGGTAGCATAGTTGACAGTGCTAATGGTACCTGTGAGCATTGTCTGCTCTCGCTGCGTCGTGATTCCAATGCTTGTCAGGATCTTGGTGAGGTGATGAGAATGGCGAGCCGCCTTCGGTTTGCGGGTGTGGCGAGGAAAAGCTTGAGCCCTGCGGATTCGACTTCTCGCTCAGCCTGCAAGGCTTCATTCATCTCGAAGTATTCGGCAATCACCAAAGTATCTGTCCGGTCGCCATTGCTGTGATGCTTCACAAGGATATCGAATGCCTCTTCGCCGCGAGATTTATAACAGAGCCAACGGGGGGACTCGTCCAGAAACCAGACGAAGGTCATCTGGAGCATGGCGGGGCCTGCCTGCAGCAGCGTCGGGAGACGCCATGCCCAGGCAGAGGGGATTTTATAGCTTCCAAATGAAACCCAACCAGCGAGGAGGGCACCAAGATAAAAGCTGGTGTTGTATAGGGAGCCGAATAAGACGCGGTGTCGAGGATGTGCCAGTTCCGAGATCAGGATGGGGGCCGCAGCCAAAGCGAGCGTGATGCCGAAGCCGACGACGACTCGACCGCCAATAAAAAGCCCAATAGACTTGCTAACACACTGGATGATGACGCCGATGACCATGATGAAACTTCCAAGCAAGATTGACCATCTCCGGCCAAAGCGGTCGGATATGATGGCAGAGAAGGGTGTCGACAAAATAGCACCCAGGGGATACGCCGCGCTGGTGAATCCTAGCAGAGCACCCTTGGGGGTCCCAAATTGTTCGTTCCATGCCGCTACGCCCTGTAGAGCGGTAAGAACCGAGCCGTCGTAGCCATTAGTAGCGCAGACGACCAGGCAGGCTGGTGCCAGGATGGCATACAAATAAATAAGGGATGGCGAGAGGGAGAAGGCCGAGCGCTTGTCCGCTGCAAGGATCTCTGTAACGGATTGGGCAGGGCGTGTTGTTGGTATCCCGCCCTCCATCTTGACCAAGATCAGTGATGATCAGGGTGGGCAGGTTGTAAAGATGTCTTGCGATAGCAGGTTGGAGGGTTGATGGGGACTTGGAGATTGGAACATGGATTGAGTTGAGGCTGTATGGCTCCTTTATAATGCTCTTGAGCCAGGGCTCTACTCCCGCCAGTCAGATGTCGCACGTCGCATGACCCTACCAACGGATCGGGTTTGACACACTAGGTGAATGGTTGATTGGCTTCCCCACGGGGATTCTCCAGGGAGGTAATCCGCTGCAGGGCCTGCGTGGAGGATTGAAGTCTGGGGTCGCGGAGAGGCGGACCAAGTCCAGAAACGATCTAGGCCCAGCGGACTCAAGCCGCGTCTCCCCGTTCCCCCAACTTAGCTGACACGACTCAGAAGCAGCATCACGTTACCGGCAAATTGCGTAGCTTCTTGATTATCCGGGGTATTTGAGAAACCCGGGCCCGCTTGCCATGCACTCTTAGCCTCGGTTAGCCTCAAAGGGAAACACGGACCGACTCCGACGAGCTGAGCCTGGACTCGGTGGTACGATTTTTGCTAGCAGAGACTTTAGCGAATGCTTTGTAGGAACTATACGGTTCCCATGACTGTTAGTTGACTCATTGACTCAGAGAGCAACTCCAGTAAGGGACTGAGAATACGGAGACCCCGAGAACGTCCGTAAATTCCCCACGATCCGGTCCAAAATTGTTAGTATCACTGGACAATTCTCAGAAACCCTATCCTTCAGGTCCTGTGCGCCGCGACCGTCTAAACTGAGTCGGGAGACTTCCTGGCACGGTTCAGTGAGTAACAACCTGCTGCAAGTCAATTGTCGAAAGCCACTGGGGCATACCCTGGAAAACAGCTGATGCGGAAACGATGATGCGCTTGCAGAGCAGAGACGAGAATGGGCATCGGGTACCAGTGCAATTATTACGTCAAATTTCTACAGCCGTGATCGTTCAATTT
Source organism: Ilyonectria mors-panacis (assembly GCA_002991585.1). Lineage (NCBI taxonomy): Eukaryota > Fungi > Ascomycota > Sordariomycetes > Hypocreales > Nectriaceae > Ilyonectria > Ilyonectria mors-panacis. Next base: position 38,571 of record PPHJ01000042.1, read on the forward strand.
CCCAGTAACCATGCAAACCCCTTAAGTTGATTCTAACTCGGAGCCCTCCTCTTTCAATTGGCTCGCGAACGAACTTCGGGCTCTAATCTTCTCGCCAAACAGCGACAGCAACCAGGGAACCGCAGTCAAAAGAATCCCAATGCATCCCAACATACTGCCAGCGATCCCATTTGGCAAGTTCCGGAACATGATGTGGGTGAACAGCGGGAACACGCCGGCCAGGAGGTTTCGGCACATGCTCTGCGCTGCAAGAGCAGAGGAAGCGTATCGATGGTAGGTTTCAGCAAGGTAGTTAAACACCGCCAAGTAGATGTTGAAAATTCCCATCGTGCACGACCCAATAGCCAGCGCAGGGACGGCCCATGATACCCCTGGCGCTGCACTCCAACCAAACCAGAAGAGGCCAACTGGCAACAAGACAGACTCTACACAAGCAGCGTACAGCCAGCCCTCGGGTTTCGCCATGCGATGCGGCCATAGTTTTCGTAGTATAGGGTCTTGAATTATACTCAGCGCCGCGCCCAGGATTGATCCGACAACCACTGCTGTATACACAGCGCCGACCTCGCTGTTGTTGAATTTGTACACTTCGCGAAACACAATACCAATGCTGGTGAACTGCATGTAGAGAATTGCCCATGCAAAAGAAACCCACGCGGAAAACCAGAACACGACTGGCTCCGTAACCAACAGCTTGAGAGGGAACGCAAAGCTGGTCCATATGATTCCGACCCCAAGTTTCGGTTGCTCGCCCATTTGAGGAGAGAATTGTATTTTGGGAATCGATGGGTTCGTTGGCGCGAAGCCGGATTCGGTCGAGTTCGGTATCGGGTAACTGAGATTGTTGAGCGCATTGCACTTTTGCTTCAAGATGACGTTACTTCGTGTTTCGGAAAAGAAGAAGAATAGGCACAGAGTCGTCAACCCAATGGTAATCAGCTGCGGGTAAAAGACCCAATTCCAGCTGAGGTTTTCGACAATAATGCCACTGAAGAGCGGTCCTAAACCAGTTCCGATCATGACAGTTGCGGAATACAATGCCATTGGCGTGTTTCGCTGGTCCTGGTGAAATAAGTCCCCTATCACACCCCCTGTCAGGGTTGCGAAGATGGAGGCCCCGCTACCAGTAATGAGTCGAGAGACGAGCATGCCGGCAAAAGAAGTTGTGACGGCGCATCCCAATGTCCCCAGGAAGAAGACGACGCCTGCGCCAACAAAGACCCAGTATCGGCCATAGTTCTCGCTGATGGGTGCCATAATCATCGGTGCGAACCCAAAACCTGCGACGAACAAGGTGATGCCGAGGTTGTACTTGGTGTCCGAGACGTCCCATTTCTCTTTGAGTTGCTCGGAAGCCATTGAGTAGCCGCCTGCGGAGTAGGCAGCTAGCGTGGATGCAATAAACGTTCCACAAAGCGTGATTGTCTTTCGGCGCGTTGTCCACTGATAAGGCGCTTGATACAGATCGTTGTGATTCGACGGAAGGTCAATTGCCGTGTAGTTGTTAATTCCCTTGGACTTCAAGAAATCGGAGAGCGAGAAATTCGGGTCGAGAGCATCAACACCAAGGATAACATTGAACCCAGTTGGAAGGGCTCTTTGACTGTCCTCTATGGTACTGGGCGACTTGACCATGACGACTTCGCAGTTATCAGGATATATTCCCAATAATGTCTTTTCGGAATCTCGGGGTGGATGGTCCGAAATGGTGTCGTTTTTGAGTGTTTGACACTGGTATTCGACCGCCATCTTCGGTGTTGTCGTGGAAGTCAACCGTGGACTTTCTAGTTCCCGTAGACTGAGTGACGATTATGATCCGAAAATTCTCCGACCAGCAGTCAGCAACTTTCAAGTCGTTAATTATTTACTGTCGAAGGATTAGTTTTCCCGACGCTCTTTGGTGGATCCCTAGAAGTGGAGGGACGCGGAGACGCGGACTGGCTCCGGAGACCGACGATCTCTCCAGTTCTCCACTCCCCAGCGTCAGGCTCCTTGGCACTCCCCAATGCCCATCACAATGCATTCCGTGTATTTATATCGCAAGTCCAATCCATGATTCTGCCGTCTCTCAACGCCGGGCAGAATCCGAATACCAGCCCCCTGTATTCCAGGCTACTTCCGATCCTTCTTCATCATGACCAAAAAAGTATTGGCCTTGCCGCAACCGGCTGCGGCCTCTGAGGCAAGAGCCTACGCCGAGGAGAAGCTAGCCCAGATGACACTGGAGGAGAAGGTCCTTCTGTTGACGGGGCAAGACCTCTGGCGCACGAACCCGATCCAGCGGCTGGGTGTTTCCAGAATCAAGACATCTGATGGGCCTGTCGGTGTTCGAGGCGGCATCTTCACAGACGGCGTCAAGACGGCTTCATTGCCAACGGGGTAAGCTTAGTGCCTAATTACATGGCTCTCGATTGAGGTTGCTGACGGCTACAGTGTTTCTTTTGCTGCGACTTGGGACCACAAAATCGTCCAACGAGTCTGCGAGGTACTCGTTGCAGAGGCTAGGAGCAAAGAGGTTGATGTTTTGCTCGGGCCCACTGGTATGATTGACCCATGCACTCGGTTGTTGGGGGATACTCATAATGGCCTATTTAGTTTGCATTCCCAGAACGCCGCTTGGCGGTCGCAACTTTGAAGCGTACAGCGAAGACCCGTTCCTTACTGGAAAACTTGCTGGTACCTTTATCAATTCCATCCAGAGCGAGGGAATTGGAGCTTGCATCAAGCATTTCGCAGCCAACGATCAGGAAACTCGTCGTTTTTTTATCGATGAAAAGATTCCCGACCGCGCCCTCCGGGAAATTCACCTTCAGCCTTTCCAAATCGCCATTCGCGACAGCAACCCGTGGACTCTCATGACAGCCTACAACAAGGTCAATGGAGTCTTTTGCTCTGCCCACGACTTCCTCCTTCGAGAGGTGCTGCGTGAGGAGTGGGGCTGGGACGGTCTTGCGATGAGTGACTGGTTTGGCACTAACAGTATTGTCCCATCATTGAAGGCTGGGTAAGCTGCAATTACCTTCATTAAATTACCAACAAAAGCTAACTGTCTGAAGATTGGACCTCGAGATGCCTGGACCCGTCAGGCGTCGAGGAAAGCACCTCCTAGAAGCACATAGCAAAGGTCTTGTGGAGACATCAGTAATTGATGCCTCTGTCATCCGGCTCCTGGAATTGCTCTACAAAACCGGCAAGAGCCAGATTCCTGATTGGCAAGAAGGACACAAGAAAAAGCCTCCGACCTACCGGAGCACCGAAGCATTCTTCGAAATGCGGGTGCGGATGGTAAGTGTGCGCATGTTGTGGAGATGATCAGCTTCTAACTCACAATAGGAATCGTTCTCCTTAAGAACTCAGAATCGCTCCTCCCACTGCAGAATCTGGACGCAAAACGAATCGCAGTAATTGGTCCTAATGCCGCACGTTCTGTCGCCAGCGGAGGAGGCAGCTCAAACCTCGAGCCGCACTACAGGACAACGCCTTATCAGTCTCTGAAGAGTGCGATCCTCAAGCGTTATCCCAATGCCACTGTGGAAACTCGCCAGGGCATCTTGACTCACAGATACCTTCCTCTGGTAGACTCCAGTGTGATGAAGAACCCAGTGACAGGAGATAACGGCTTTGTCCTGTCCCTCTGGAGAAACATGACTCACTCTGGAGAACCCTTCATGGTCGAGCATCGACCTAGCTCCAACCTGGTCTGTTACGACGGGTTGCCGCCGGAGCTGACGACTGGCGAGAGATATTCGTACCGAGGAAGAACCACCATCACACCAAAGACCACCGGAGTGCACCAATTTTCACTTTCTTCCTGTGGATCTGGAAAGCTCTTCCTCGATGGAAAACTCCTCATTGACATCGAGCGACGATGGTGGTCGCCGAAGTCAGCTTTGTTCATGAGCTATGGCTCACCTGAAGAACGCGTGGACGTTCACATGGAAGCCGGAAAGTCTTATGAGCTTCTCCTGGAGTCGATCAGCCCGGGAGCCTAAACCGTATGATCTCACGTATATGGGCATGTTAGAAAGAGAGGAGATTCAGGATGGTGGCAGAATTGGATTCTTGGAAACCCCAGGAAATCTCGATCAACACTTCCAAGACGCCGTCGACCTCGCCAAATCAAGCGACATTGCCATCGTGGTAGTCGGAAAGGACCATGAGTGGGAGACGGAAACAAGCGACATGCCCTCCATGTCTCTCCCTGGGCGATCCGATGAGCTGATTGCGGCTGTCTCCAAGGTCAACGACAGGGTTATTGTCGTGAACCAGACCGGCAGTCCTATCACTATGCCTTGGGAATCCCAGATCCACACAATCATCCAAGCCTGGTATCAGGGTCAAGAGCAAGGAAACTGCTTGTCTGACGTTATTTTGGGGGCTGTTAATCCTTCTGGGAAATTGCCAATCACTTTTCCTCGCCGGATCGAGGATTCGCCACCATTTGACAACTATCCTGGAGATAATGATATCGTCCACTATGGGGAAGGTATCTACGCTGGCTACCGTTTCTACGACCATCGCAAGATCGAGCCCTTGTTCCCTTTCGGACATGGTCTGTCTTACACGACATTCGAGTACTCCAACATTCGCCTGAGCTCTGACATCTTGGCTTGTGATGGCTCGGGCCCAGACCAGATTGAGGTTCAGGTTGACGTTACAAACACTGGAGAGCGGGAAGGCAAAGAGGTGGTTCAGTTCTACGTGTCTCAAGTGAGCACACCCAAGCTAAGCCGCCCGGTGAAGGAATTGAAGGGTTGGGACAAGGTTTCAGTGACACCTGGAGAGACAGTGACAGCTCGCGCGACACTCGACCGAGTGAGCGTCTCATATTGGGATGACAGCATGAATAAATGGGTCATTGATGGGGGTGCAGAATTCAAGGTCTCTGCAGCTAAGCATTCCAGAGATGAAGGCCTGGCGATCCAGTTCTGTTCTGGAAACACAGTAGAATGGGTTCATTAGTATTATTCTTAGAATGCATTTAGTGTAGGGGGTATGACGTTCGAAGCTACTAGAATATAGACACTCACACATTTTTATTAAATTTTCTACCGTTTCTTGTCAATTATGTCAATCTCTGTAAAATCTCAAGGTCTCTGGTAACAGTGGGTGACAAACACGCCGCATCTGTTGCGATCCGATCTTGCGCCAGTCGGATAACTTCCCAATCGTTTGGCAATGCAAAACTACAGGTCTCTCTCGCCCTCGAAATAAAGGCGATTTGTAACGCGAGAGCGTAGAAACTGGATAGATGGATTAATAATTATCTTGAGTATTGGATGAAAATGCGTACCTTCGACAGGAATTCATGGGATGTAAGAGTAACGCCATCGGTTCATGAAGGACGCCACTATGGTGAACTGAGAGAACAGCCGAGTCCACTGCAACGCGTGCGCCAAGTTTATCTCCTTCAGTCAACGAAGAAGCAGGCCCGTGATGAAGGGCTCGGTAGACAAACGGTCTGTGAATGATGGATTTGGCCGCAAAATACCGAGCCCTGAGATGGCCCTTTAACCTCTCATGCGTGTCCCTTGGCTGGTAGGGCTCAGGGTTAAAATTTTCTTGGGACGCAGAATAGGATGGAAACTGAAAGGTGGCAGGTAAACATGCTCTCCATTCTTCGAGTTGGCGATCCAACTCTGAGATGACTGAATGAGACGTGTGTAGAAGTTTGTCAGACTCGAAGACCGATGGCGAGTCCACATGGTTTGTATGATCTTCCTCTTGCTCTACTATCGTCAGCAAGGAGTTATATGAGTATCTTTTCAGCTTTGAACCTACTTCTGTTAAAAAGATGGAAATGTATCCTATTGAGAAGTCTCCTCATAGCAATATGCGCCAGGAAGAAAAACTGGTATTCTTGGTGGATATCTTGGCTCGAATCCCGGACGAGGGGAAGTGGAACAGAACTCGCATACAAACCCAGCCCGCTAGGTGGGAAGTCGAATTCGGCCAGAAGCTGGCTACCTTGCTTGTTAGTACCTGATCATATTGAGAATTTCTGAGTGTTACCTTTCGTGGAGATAAGCAACCCAATAGAGTCGACATTGATTCGCCTCTAGGGCAGTTTGTCTGGGGGCGGTTAGCTGAAGAGCTCTTGCAGTGAAGATCTTGAACTCACAGAGGTAGTAAGATCAGAATAGTGCAGCAAGCACGATGAATGACCTTCCAGGAGTCATATATCCTGAGCTTAGAGGCATAGAAGACACTAGAGTGGCATCATTAGCATTGCACCATCATGTAGCATGATAAGCCTCACCCCATCAAGAGCAAACATTGAACACTAGTCCAATCAGTAGCCTCTACCGTCTCAAATATCACACACGCGAGGTTGAAAAGACTTAGCCCGACGATGCTTTGGTCGTCTTCACTGCCAGACCGGGCCCATTGCTTGCTGCCGGTGTGATACGCCGCAATAGCGCCCAGTGAAAGCACAAGAAGAGAAAGGACGCTGTCGATGCATGTTTTAAATTCGTCCCTCAAAGCTGCAGCTAAGTGATGGCTGTGGAAAGTGGCCTCATCCACTATTAAATAGGGGGCGTGAAAGTGCGAGAAATACAGTTGTGTCAATTGTCGTAGCTCATACAGAGAAAGATGAGAAACCCAGTCCTCGTCGACTTGAGAACTCAGGAATACCGGTGGATTCGTGGTCTTTGGTAACCTCGGTTGTTTGATCTCCAATTGCATGGGATAATTTAGCTCACATTCACTCAGTTTCACCAGTGAGCAGGGCCACAGTAAGAGATGTTGAGGTGCCGTGGAATGTCTCTCGGAAAGGCTTAACTCCCCTGGATGTTGTGGAACCTCTGAACTTGATGGCACAAAATAGGTCTGCATCGAAATGCTTGGGCTTCTCACGTTGAGAGGGAAATAGTCCGTGTTGTCGCGGAGAGGCTGCACATTATGAATGTGCTGGTTGGTCACCTCCACGGTTCCAACGGAGTCTTGAATTTGGGGGAGCCGTTCAGTTAGGGTATCAATTTTGCGTTCCATTCGGCTTAGGGCTGTTGTCAGTTCCACGAGGGAAAGATTCTTCCTGTTTTCCCGGTTAGCATAACACAGCGACATTGACACGACTGGGACCAAGGGTAAAGGGCATTCCTACTTTGATGTGACAGTCTCCACATATGAGCAGCTTAATTGAAGGCGAGCGCAACGGCCACATGACGGCTTTGTCTCGTCACATTTTGTTTTGCGTTGTCGACAGGCATCACAAGCCTAAAGCGAGTTTAATTCCAAGGCATTTCTGCTCCGGGGACGGACGGAAAGCATACATTGAGAGCTAGGCGACGTGTAGTAGTGCTGACGAAATGAGATTGAGTCTGTTCCGGTTCCATAACAATTTATCTTCCCTCGATCCTTTGTTGTCTTGCCAGCAAGTCGTAATTCAGTGGGGAGGAATCATGGTGCCAGGCTTGAAAATCCGCAGGGGAGCGAGATGCACGCCAACCAGGTCACGTGTAGTCCAGAGCTTATATAATCTCTGTAGGCGGCGACCAACTTTTTTCAGTGTAAATAATGCGGTAACAATTAGAGATGAACAAGAGGGAATATCGTAATCGTGAATAAGGAACAGTCTGTACGAAAATGCAACAAGATTTGACATAATGCATCGAATGGACTGGCAGCTGAACTCTTTGTCCATGATCGATCTGTCCAGGGTAGGTCCACCACCTTGCACTCCTCTTGAGACGATCTGGAGTAATAATTCAACAGCGTAACAAATGGGTGTGATTTGTTAGCTATTAAAATTTGCTTTGTATGAGAGCTTCAAGCCCAGAGACTTTGCAAAATGAAAATGGCACTGACCACTCCAGAACCCCAATCGCAATGTAATCCTTAACGAACCACCACCCAGTGAAAGTAAACCAGGAAATGACCCAAAAATAACCCAACGTGTAACCGAGAACTTGCAATACTCGCGGGTTAGTTTTAGAAGACCAAGGTCCAAGCGAATTTGCCTCCTTATTCGAAGGAGCTATGTTTAAAGCATATGCTTGACAGTGGCGGATAACGAGTGCCTCCACAAGAGTAGCAGACGGCTGGGTCATGAAGAATAAACCCATGTCCAAGATGAGACTTCGTGTAGATACGTATCCATGAGAAACAACGAAGAGACCCAAGATATGGAAAAACGAGCTAATGAGAAACGCGGTAGAGAGGTGAATGAAATATGCCACAGCAGATTCTTTCGGGATCCCGAAAAGATCAGTGATGGCGTGGCTGAAGCCTAGAGCTGGCTACAATATTTTAACTCTGTATCACTGGAACGAAAAGGTTGGAACAGACTTACTTGACGAATATAGCCATGCCATACCTTTCCCCAGACATTCGCAATAGTGAATCCGTCCACAATGCTTCCGAACAATGGAGGCCAGTCCTTCACTCAAGCTTAGCGTGTAGTTCAAACCCATCGCGGGAGTCAAGGCGTACCTCTGGCTGGTTGATCCCCAATCCGACGCTAATACCCGCCGCAATTTCGAACTGCAGTGTCATGCTTGTGTACACAGACATGCCCATTAACAGCACGTGAAACGACGGCTGCACAGGCGAGGTCCAATCCCAAGCCCAATCTCGTGCGATATTGGTGTTTCTCCCCATCATAATGACAGCATCCAGGGCGACATAGGCTAATGCCGCCCGTACCAACTTGGTTACCACGAACGAGGCCCTCGTGACTTTCTTCAGTCTTATCATCTGGCGCGTCGCGTTCAATTTGCGACTTCCGAAGTTCCAGCCCACGGCCCGTGGTGTGGTCACTAAAGCCAAGGCCCAGAGAACTTTATGCCAACTCCACTCGCGAGGGCGTCCTTCCCCCGCCTTTTTCTCCTCGTCAAGACGCCAGAAGTCGCGCTCAGGCTCATGTAAAAGCAGTCGTTCTATTGCGGGGAGGACGAAGATCCACGACCCCGCCATACCATACCGCATGGGACGTGTGGAGCCGACATTTGACGGCCAAGGGGAGACAACGGTGGCATAATCTGTGAGTGCAATGAGACCTGCAAATAGTGGACCACGACCATAGAATGGTGGACTAGCAAAGGCAAGAATAACAAGAAGCGGAAGAGCAACGAATGGAAGGACATCTCGAAGTGAAGGAGATTGTGATGCAGAGCTCATAGTGAGGAAAGGTTATTGGTTCCGAACGTGTTCAACAAACAGTGAATCCGTGAAGCCTCATGAAAATGTCCCCTCGGAGTGCCATTCATATGAAGATGCATAATTACGGTCACCAGACCATTTCCGGTTGCTGTCAGATCATGGACACCCGAGTAGATGAATGGGAGGGAAACAGTGGCTCCACTTCAATAATTAGTCTACGCCCGTGGTCTGATATTGGTGGCGTTGAGGTTCCGGTGGCTGAATTCAACACACCACCAACCGGAACCAGCTGGCTTGGCTTGGGTGTGTTAATAATCTGATCACTGACTGCGGATTTAAAAAAAAAAAAAAAATCCAATATTTATGCACCTACCACGTTATCGAACATACAGCGAAATACGTACATGGACCAACTCTCCTACGTAAGCTTAGATCGGGCCAACTTCATCCAGTGTGAGAGTGACGAAATTGACTACAGGCTTCTGGTGCCCAAATGCTAATATCAGATAAGAATGCTAAGCCAAATGCAAATCACGCAGCTTATGAAAACGAGTCTCGAACTACCTCAATCCACAAACAAGAGCCAATCCGATCATCACAATGACCGCCCTCAACGTTAACGCAAATATTGTTCATATTATCACGAGGACCTTTGACCATGAGGTATTTCTTAAGCTGTCGACATATCCAAGTATGCATCGTCACCATGTATATATGAATGTCTGGAAGATCCAAGATGAGCATGCCCACCCACCACCCTCCTGGCAAGGATGATGTGTGAAAACTGGCATGCTGCCTTGACCTAACCACGTTTATTGAAGATGCTTGACCTCGGTATTGTCCCAAGTAAAATTATTTCATGAAATAGAGCGCCTCCAAAACGATTAACGTCGGCCACCAAGTAAAATTGAACCACCCAGGCAGAGCAGTTACATCCAGCCTACCTGCTTCAAGGGCATCGGCGTCAAAATAATGCCGAGATGAAAGGTAAAACCCTGAAACTACAGTGTAAGCCTAGACATGGGAAACCTTCTCGGAACTGAGAAATGAAAGCTACAACCAGCAGGGATCAAACACGCTACCTGGTCGAGACTGTTCTAGCCGTGTTGGTAATGTTTTTCTCCACCTGTATGTCATAGGCTATCGCCAAGGATAATTAGCCATCATGCTCTGGCGCTGACCATAGCGCTGATTAAGTCAGGCTTTTGCAGGAGAAGCTTAGCCACTAGTCCGGACGAGCAGGGTAGTTTAATTACGAGCACGGATACCCCAGCATCCCCATCAGCGCAGCTTACCATTGTTGTCAGCATGAATAGCCGTTTTTGCCGGGCGGTTGTTTTTGTTTTGGCGGAGGAAAGAGCGCCAGGATGTGCGTTTTTTCTGGGGAAACGGAGGCTCAGATGGTGTTTTAAACCAGCTGCAAATGCAATGGATTGACAATCACTGGATGTTCCCAATACAGGACATGGAAAAAGGGAATTCGGAAAGAAGCTTGCATCTTGCTCATATTAAAAATTATCGACTATAATAGCTTTTACTCCTTGAAGTCTAGGTACACAAGTGGAGAGGTAGAAACCATATAGTCATCAGCAGAACTGAATCCCGGAGCCATCCGCCTTTCCTAAGTCCTTGGACCTACTCCATACCGTCAGAAGACGCTTAGAGGAGGCCGAAGAAGGCAACGGCCGCACCGGCAGCGGCAAGGAAGCCGGAGACGGAGACAGCAGCGCCCATGGAAGCAGGAACCTGAGAAGGAGTAGAGCCAGTGGGGGCAGCACCGCCGCCGGGGGTGGTGGGAACAACAACAGGGGCCTTAGTGGTGGTGTTACCACTGGGGTAGACCCAGGCGGAGGTATGGACAGCAGGCTTGGTGTAGACCGGGGGAGGGACGGCGGAGACCTCGCTGACGGGGCAGACGGTGGTACCAACACAACGACGGTCTCAGTGGTAACGTGGCCAACAGGGCAGTTGGTGACGGTGGGAGCGCAAGAGGTGATGGTGTGCACGTCAGTGGTGTAGACGGTGGACACGGTCAGCTCCTCGGAGACGGGGCAGACGGTGGTGTAAACACCGACGGTCTCAGTGGTAACGTGGCCAACGGGGCAGTTGGTGACGGTAGGAGCGCACGAGGTGACGGTGTAGACCTTGGTGTCGTAGACAGTGGAGGTGGTCAGCTCGTCGCCGCCGGAGGGGGTGCCGTAGACGGGAGCAGAGGTCTGAGTTCGGTTAATCATGAGATCCCATAGAAGACTTGATCATCGTGAGATGAGGATCAACTTACGGTGGCAGGGCCGGGGGTGGTGAGGGGACCAGCGGGGTAGTCAATCTGGTAAGCGGGGATGGCAACAGCAACGGAGGCCATGGCGAGGACGCCGGCAGCGATGGAGGTGGAAGAACGCATGTTGATTGATTGGGTTGGTTGTTCGGGTTGCTGAAACGAGCGAAGGCAAGCTGAGAACTAAGTGAGTGACTGAGGTTGAGCGTTGAACCAAGTGAGCGAGTGACTGTGGGTGAAGGAGCAAGAACAAAAACCGAAAGCAGACGAGGAAGAACGAGTCCTTATACTCGCTTTCGTCGGGCGGTAACCCCGTACTCTGTAATTGCTCTTCGTATTCCAACCGCTAATGCAAACTCCAATAATAACTGCTTACTGCACCTCAGTCGGTCTGGTCACCCTCGGGTCTCCTCTGGCCTGGGGGCCTTTTTTTTTCAGCTGCCATCCCTGTCAACCTAAATCGCACACGGGCTATTGGCCCCCCTGGATACCCCTGTCGCGCGTTGGCCCTATACGGCCGGCCGAGGTTTAGTGCCAGGGGTAAGGGCGTGACGGTGTGGAAGGCGAGCGCCGTCGTTGGACGGGTTGGGATGATTCGGACGGGGGGGGGATGGAGTCAATAGACGGCGCTATGCTGCTTCGGTTCCACCTTGCACCGCCGTGTTGCATAAATCCGGAGCAGGACCAGCACAATTCCTCCCCATCTCATCGCGAGATCCGGCTACTCGTACGTAGCACAGCGTCCGGTCGGCGTCTGGAGATTGAGGCCTGCGGCGGCGGCCAACGGCGCTGCCCGAGTGGGCTCGCGTAGGAGATTGGGCTCCGCAATGCCATGCGTTAGCGGGCCAGGATTGGGCTATGAATGGGTTGTGGAGGCTCCAGTGGATGGGATGTGGAGAGTGGTTTTCCTGAATGCTCTCTCCTTTTCCCCTCGGAAGGCTGGCCGAGCTGCCGAGCACCGAACTCGATCTCGTCTGGCTAGGGCTACTCCTCATTACTCCGGAGGTAGTCCGTACGAGAACTCGCTGGACACGAGGTGGTTTACTGGGTTACTGCTGATCCTCCAGCCTGTCGTCCGCTCCTTGCCCGCCTCCTCGCTCGCCCGCCATGGGTCAATCGCCGAGTGGTCTCATTATGCCATTGCTCTCACACTCACTGGCTCACGGACTCTCCTGGCCCCCTCCCGCTCCCCGGACCTTGCGGCTTCCGCAAAGAGTCTTTCTTGCCGGCCTTGTTCTGCGAGATTTGGACGCGGGTAAGGGCCACGGTTAGTGGTCCCGATGCTCTCGGACTCATGGCTCCTGCACTGTTGCTTCTGCGAGATTTGCTCCCGGACGCTCGCCCCCGACTCTCCTTTGCTTCTCCTGCGCATGGCCATCCTTCGGTTGGACGAACAGAAGGCCCTCTCCCCCCTGGTACCTCGTGTCTGGCGTCGGCTTTTAATTTACTATGCAGTCCTCCGTACTATGGATCGGCCATGACCACCTCGCCTTCGTCCGCTCGTCTTCCTTGTGGCTTCTATTTTTTCCTCTGACTCGCCTCGCCTCGCCTCGTTTCGCCTCCTCCGTCACAAATTTGCCACGAACCATGCCTCCTCGCCACCGCATCCTCTTTCGCTCCACTGCCAGCATCCTGCGCCCGAAAGCAGCCAACACCCGCCCAGATGCGAACTGGTGAGACCCGGACCTGCTGCAAGTGCAAGGGGCCCTCCCAGGCTCATTTGGTGGCTTTCGTCCCATTGTACGACCGGAGCAGCCTCTGTGACTAATCCTGACGCCGGGCGCTTGTCCGCCTCGAACCAATTCCACACCTACCAAATCGGGATCTGTGCCAGCATCGTTGGCATCTGCACGATCCTCGCTGGTGCGCTTCAATTAGATTACCGCCACTAAATAAGGATGTTTTTTAATTTAATAGACTTATCGGCGGGAAAGGGCCTTTTTTACGAGCGCTGTCGGGGAGTAGTTCATTTCCGCTTCAATCGCTCCATTCTATGCACAGATAACTCCTTCGATACCAGGCCGACCTGCCGGAATTGGCTCGAGCTACCCTAGAGGGGCAAGTCTCAATGCCTTGCTAGCCCTGTTTGACCCCATTTTGAACGCCTCGTAGACTTTTTGAGTCCTTCACATCACCGCCTTGGTATTATCCATCACCTTCCTATCCATCTCGAGCTCCGAGCCAGAGACGATTTCGACCATCCTCAGCGATAGCACTCAACTTCGACAGATCACACCTCGCATTTCCTTTTTTTTCCTCTGTCGCATCTCTCACGACTGTCTGCTCGAGCTCATGCACTTGGCAACCGCCATGGACGCGACCTGGCTACTTGGTATACCCTACAGTCGAAGCGTCCGATGATGCTCTTCCAAGCGACAATTTTTTTGGTTTTTGTTACAACCTGCTCTTGCAATGACCCCCGCCATTCAATTGGACACGAGCTTCCTAGTTGGACTCTTCGGGCCAAACGTTGTAGCCGAACGTGTCCTTCATGTTGACGAAGCGGGTGTGTCGACCCTCGGCGACCTTCTCAACCTCCTCGAAGTCGGCATCTGATATATGCGGCACCTGGAAGTTGCTCTCGATGCGTGAGGGCGTGGAGCTCTTGGGCAGCACCACATACCCGCGTCGCAATCCCCAGCTGAGAAGGACCTGCGCGAGCGTGTGTCCGCTGCGGTCGGCAACCTCGTTGAGCGTCTTGTTCGTCCTCACCTTCTCGCCGGTGCTGGGAACTTGGTCCTGGGATCCCAGGGGCGAGTAAGCCTGGGGCAGAATACCCTTCTCCTGGCAGTACTTGACCAGCTCGACGTTGGGCAGGAAGGGGTGGATCTCTATCTGGTTGACGGCCGGCTTGACCTTGGCGAATGCCAGCATCTTTTCTAAGCCGGCAATCGTCCAGTTGGAAACGCCGATCGCGCGCGTCTTGCCCGCCGCCAGGAGATCTTCCATGGCGCGCCACGTGGGCTCCGGGTTCTCGGTAAGATCCGTCTTGACGATGTACTTGCCATCCTCTCCGATCTTGGGCTGTTCGTTGCCGTCCTTCTCGGCCGCAATGGGCCAGTGCACCAGGAAAAGATCGAAGTAGTCCAGGCCGAAGTTCTTAAGTGAGCTTTCCATCGACCACTTGACATCCTCGGGCTCGTGCAGGTGGTTCCAGACCTTGGTAGTGATGAAGAGGTCCTCTCGCTTGACCGAGGGGTTCTCCTTGAGGAAGTCGCGAACGGTCTCGCCAACCTCGGACTCGTTGAGGTAGAACCAGGCGCAGTCAAGATGGCGGTAACCTACTTCGAGGGCGCACATTACGGCCTTGTACGTCTCCCCCTTGGCTCCCTCGTTGGCAAAGGTTCCGAAGCCCAGGCCGGGGATCTTGACGCCATTGTTCAGTGTGAACGTCGTAGAGTTGGAGATGGCGGCCATGGTGAATTGTTGCTTGATTGTGTGAATGAAACTGCGTAGACGCGAAGCAGGAGTGTAGTGGTTGATGTGCATAAGCAATGGACTCGATTGAGGGGAAGCTCAGCTGCTAGACAAATTGGGTAAGCCGGACCTTGTTGGACCCTGTTGTGTTTATCTACAGACCGTTCCTCACGTCTGTCTCGGGTAGAGTCGCTCAGAACTCGCCATTGTGGACAAGTCAACATCATCATTGTGGATTATGACATCAATGTTCCCACCACGTCGGTTTCAGCGACGTATACTTCTCATGCCTGAATCATTCGCAATTGATCGACGCAAGACGCGACTATTTTTAAGTGGGGTGATAGCTACGGTCCCTCTGTATCCCAATCGCCATGCCGTAGTTTCTCATCGTTGGACGCATCTAATGGTTGACCGTATCTTTAGCGTAGCGAAACGGTGGGGGCAACATCATGTACCTGCTACATTCTCAGCTTCTGGCAACGCGTTCTTCGATTAAACCCAGTTGCCGACTCTCCGTTAATGCCAAGAGGATTATCCAATGCAAGTTAATCACTCAAGACGCTCTGTTATCATCTCAGTTATCACAAGTTGGGCTGCAATTGTATCGGTGTAGGGTAGTTATCTGCACAGCAAGGGGAACGTGCGTGAACTGCGTGGGTTAGCTGACCATCTCGCTTCCTGCAGAAATACCGCAGATTCTGGTAGAACCCTAACGGCGCTCGACGGGCAGCAAACGGAGCCACGTCTCGCACTAACACTCTCTAACCCATATTTCATGAAACCGTGTTATCCGCGGCTTTGGCGGCAGAGCCTTCAGTTATGTGGATCCGCCCAATCGGTGGGCGCGGGCGGCAATTGCGTCAGGGTGATGGATGTACCGTGGATCTACATGATGTCAAGCGCTGATACGGACTCCGCCAGTTCCTGGGTTATGCTGGGCCAATTCCACTTTTTTACGGCATCTTCTCGGACCAGCTGTCAAAACCTAGCCTTATCGTTCACGTCTTCCGTCATATACCGCAAAACCCTTCAGCCTGTGTATCCACGACATTCGACGGCGCTGAGGGGCTGCGGAGCCGCTTCAGGGGGTTCCAGGGGCCGCGAGGTGAGGCCTCACGTCACCGCACCGGGTTGTCAACGCCGTGGCGAGGTTCCGTGACGGTACTGGTTGCCGGGTATCGTGTTATCCACAATGAACGGGCGCCACGGCTTGGAATGGCTCGGCGGTGGATCGCCTCGAGCGGCTCAAGCAATCAATATCTGATAACAAGTACACAACAGCAAACTCAGCTGGAAACCGGACGTCACCGAGGGGGTTGATAAATACGTCAACCTTACCCACCTCGTGGCTTCCGTGTAGATCCATCACACCTTCGTCCACATTTTTCACTTTTCCAATTTTCTGAATATTCTCCGAAGTAGAGCAGGCTCTGCATCATCATCGCCACTCAACGCCACACAAAAAGACTTCACAAAGCCTTTATAACAGCAACATCAATCCATCTCCAACATGCCTGCATACGATGATTCAGACTTTGATCAACCTCCCATGAGCCCTACTTATTCCCAAAAAGATTCCTCAGACATGCATATCAACAGCAATGGAATCACCGTTGACAACGGCCCCAACGGCAAGGCTATCGAGATTCCCGCCACTCGATCCTCAATCTCGGAGGCGGCCAAGTACATGCACAACCTGAGTGTCTCTCCTTCCATGAAGGACCGGAGGTCGTCGCGAAACTCCTTCGGAACTTCGCTTCCCATCCCTCGAGCAAAGAGACATTCCCGACTCTCCTCGGTTCACCCTCAACCTGCTGCCGGCGGCGTGTCATCCAGCCCACCTGCACGCTCTCTTCTCATCGCGCAAGCCCAGTCTGTCAAGCCTCAATTGGTGGAGAAGGCCAAGAACATGGCTTTCGCCTTCGACATTGACGGTGTCCTCGTCCACGGCGACCGCCTCATCCCTGAAGGCTGCCGGGCATTGGAGATCCTGAACGGAGACAATGAACTCGGCATCAAGATCCCCCACATCTTCCTGACCAACGGTTCGGGCAAGATCGAAACCGCTCGATGCGAGCAGCTCTCCAAGATCCTCCGCAACCCTGTGTCGACGGACCAGTTCATCCAGTCTCACACCCCCATGAGCGCCCTGTCCGAGTACTACCGCACCGTCCTGGTCGTCGGAGGCGAAGGCTACCGATGCCGCGAGGTTGCCGAGCAGTACGGATTCCACAACATCGTCGTTCCCAACGACATCATCGCCTGGGACCCGACCATCGCACCTTACCGCGTCTTCACCGACGAGGAGCGGGCCACGTCGCGTCCTCGCGACTTCACCAAGATCTGCATCGAGGCCATCATGGTCTTCTCCGACTCCCGGGACTATGCCACCGACATGCAGATCATCATGGACCTCCTCCGCAGCAAGAACGGTCGCCTAGGAACGGTCGCCGAGGATCCCGTCTCTGAGCGCATCCCCATCTACTTCTCCCAGGGCGATCTTCTATGCCCTACTGAGCACCCCACGCCCCGCATGTCTCAGGGAGCTTTCCGCATTGGTCTTGAGGCCATGTACAAGGCTTTGACCGGCGCCGACTTGGAGCGTGTCGTCTACGGCAAGCCCGAGCTGGCAACCTACAAGTACGCCGACGAGATCTTGACCTCTTGGATGCAAGAACTCCACGGCGAGGAGAAGCTGCCCCAGAACATTTACATGATCGGCGACAACCCGGCCTCTGACATCATTGGCGGCAACGAGTACGGATGGAACACTTGCCTGGTCCGCACTGGAGTCTTCCAGGGTGGGGATAATGATGAGAACAACCCTGCCAACTTTGGCGTCTTCCCCACCGTGCTGGATGCGGTCAAGAAGGCCTTGAGGAACGAGCTTGGCCAAGACTTCAAGATGTTTTTTGATGAGAAGATCAACCCGGTGCTTCACGGCACCGCGGCTGATGCCGCCGTGGTCATTTGAGCGAACAATACCCCATATCACCCATTGAATGGGTTGAGACTTTTGACTTGGAGAAAAGTATAAACTTAGAACTCATGAGCTATGAATTGGATAATACTTAGAAAGACAAAAAATATAGACGGCCCGGACTATGGCCAAGTTTTCCTTAACACACCTGGCTAGATGCGCTGGCTACTTGTTTGATCCTGATTAACATTGCTAAATACTTCTGTCTTAAATGTACCTGTTCATGAGTTCCGCTCAAATCATATGCACACCTATGTATTCTCCACAATCCCATTAATTGACTGCATTCTCCACCCACAGCAACACTAGGCACACTCCCAGATTCCCTCACACTTCGTGGCACTCTTTACTCAGGCTTTCGGCCATACACAACGCGTTGGCGATAGTACGGATGGAACTTGCCCGAGCGAATCTCGCGACGGAGCTGGGCGCAGTACAATGAGACCTCCTCTTTCGACCAGCCCAGGACCATATTAGCCATGTAAAGAACATAACCTTCGTAATCCTGTTCAAGAGCTGCTTGAGCAAACTGGCCGATTTCTCGAAGCCGGTCATCTTTTGCCCATCCTCCAATGGGTGCCTGAATATTTCACGTTTGTTAGTGTTTGTACCCGGAGTGTCGACGGCTGTGAGACTTGCCTTCAGGTCCCAAGTTTGGATGTCGACAAAGCCCGCTTCTTCCATGCACTTTCGCTGCAGATCATCGTCCAAGATGGTGAATGTTCGACCGAGCTTCTTGCCTCCTTCGATGAAGAACTTTCCCCACTCGTTGATTGCACATTTCTCCGTCACGGTACCGTCGTCGCTCTCCATCATCGCAGAGGCCTCGTAACTTTCGACCCAGCCGCCAGGCTTGCAAGCGCGATAGGCTTCCTTGAATAAAGCATGCCAATCGCCAATGCTTCCGTATAGATAGCGCATATGAACAAAATCGATGGAGTTGGGCTTAGAGGTCCACTCTTCTGTGCAATCCTCAATTTCGCTTAAATTGTCAGCGAAACTCACGCAAATACCATCATGCCACTTACAACGCTACATTCGGTGGCACCCACGTGGGCTGAATTGGGGATAAATCTGTTCCAATTACCTCGGCGTTGGGGTACTGATCGGCAAAATCACTACGCACTGTTAACATGGATCTTGGAAATGGATTTAGGTTTCATACATGGCCCAAATGCCTGATTCATCAACTCCCATTAGCGTCATTATGTCTAACAACATATTGTGATGTGCTTACCTGTTCCGGTTCCGATATCGAGAACTTTCTATGTGGGAGGTCAGCGGCAATGGAGTCAAATACATAGTCATGAACTGCTAACTTGAACATCGTCTTTTAGAGGTGCTAGAAAGAGTTTCCCTTCAAGTGACAGCGACAAGAGGTGGTGACTAAGAATGTTAGTAGTGTCTCTATTGGGCTGAAGCCATTGACGTACTTGATGTCCATGGATTCATTATGATGCTCATCATTCGGAGTCCTATGCCGTAAGTTCACTGAAGCCACGCCTCGGAAAGGAGGGGTATCTTACCAATACTCCGCATTGCCTCGCTCCGGGTGATAGGTTCGTCCATGAATGGTTCTATACTCAAGAATGCTGGATGTGATTGATGTAGTTGAACTGGCGGTATCGTCTCCGACAGCGGAGTCGCCGTCGTCTTGGACAGGGTCTGTCTGGAATACGAGTTAATTAGCCAATACGAGTCGTATAAGAACACCTTGGCGCACCTCGGCTAGTTGGGCCCAATGCTCAGCGGAGTGCAGTTGAGCGCCACCCTCGCTGTGTTGAGAATGAGGCGACTGGGAACGCTCGTTTGCAGGGCTATCGGCGGGAGGCGCCCTGTCTGGAACAGGAGCTGATGCTCTGTCAGCAGTGCTATTGGCACGCTCTTTGCTATTCTGGGAACTACTCACAAGACATTTCGCTGATTTGGGCGTCTCGACACTCGAAAAAGCAATGCAGAGTTGAGGTAAAATGGCAAGGTAGAGTCGCAGGTCGCCATCAAAGGCCGCAGGAGACCCGAGCACCACAACAGACCGGGGTTCTGATCGGCAGACGTTGCTTGGCTACGACCCCAGCAATCCGAATGAAGTCGGTGTGGTGGCCCCAGAATAGTATCATGCTATAGCGTGCCACGTAGCGTTCGCAAAATGGTTCATCAACAAATCATCTCGTGGGGACGTGCCAATGTGACAGCGAAAGTGGGGGAAGAATTCCAGTCAGCGATAAGTTCGGGCGAGGTTGGGCCGCGTAAGCTAGAGGGAGATGGCGATTTATGGTTCTATTCTGTTGCTACTCTTGTCTCATGAGGCGAATTAGATGGCTACGGCTAAGCATTGCGTCGTTTCCTCGCATATCTGAGACCGGAAATGCAAACTTGCAGTTCCTTTCGTCGCGTGGCAGATTGAATCCAAGCCCAACTTGGAATGTGGGGCATTGCAATATGCCAGGGCTCGGGACGGGCCGAGAACTGCTAAATTAGAGATGTAAATCCATGTGTGTCATTGCATTTGCTACCTGCAGTTCTGAAACATGCGTATTTGGATACTGTCACTATATATGAGCGAGAACGCACACGATATTCGTACCCAAAATGGGGAGCCCAGTCTCTTGGTTGTACGTGGTGGTGATGTATTTACTCTTGCACGAAAGAGGTTGAGTTGGTGTGAGGTTACATTAATTGGGATGTCAAATGTTCTCAGATAATGCTAGAGTATTGTGATCTCATCTGTACTCAGTTCCTAAGATTGACTGACTGCATAAAATTGCATATAGTACATAATATTTGTATTCAAGTTTCAGCCAGAACGATATTCTCTTTTAGGTTCTAGTTATATGCATCTTCAGGTAGTACGTAATTTGCATGGGGCAATATCCTTTGCTCATCAGCTGGGTATTTTAAGAAAGCTCTTCTAGACTCAAGATCCTAAATGACTAAGATGTACAAATTAATATTTCATTACTACATCTTGCTGATTATCATCATTCCTCGTTATTATTTTCACAAACTTGTCGCTTTCTGCTGTGCGTTTCCTGACCTCCTGGGGACCTGGCACGGATCAGAGTCCGGTGACTGACTTCCGACGAAGATCTTGGGGAGGATAGGCCTTACTGAACAACCGGTAAATCTCGGACCATGTCAGCATTACCCGGCCTATTGTCACTTTACTGTCGCCACTCAGTCTGCGGCACTTACAACCCTCGAGACAATACGGTCAATTTCTAATGCCTTGCCAACGCCAATCTCAGCAACCGCCCCGATAGAGTGCCCAATGAGATGCTTTTCATCCTCTTGGCAGTTTCGCGGAATTGAGCGCTCACCAACTGAGTCCTCTAGCTAGGGCCCTGACAGGTCAAGCCGGAAGGCCTCGAGACGCGGCGCCTGACTTCGTCGAATGTGGCCTCCCAGGCCGACATGACCTGAAATAACGTGTCCTCCGCATCATTTCTGGCAACTATCTCTAAACCATACGGTCTACCGTTGTAGGTGGAAGAGCCCAGGGGGACACTGGCGATGGGGTAACCTGCCGCTGCAGCGGTGGTCGTCAAGCTCGACTCGCCCGAGGCCATGATGACGTCCGTCCCGGTTTCTGCCCAGAGCTTCTCCACCGTCTCGCGCACGCTGCGTCGGAAATGGTCCAAGGATCTATGAGACTCCTGATCGGTGGTGTTATCCTTTAGCCCGTTCTCAAGCACTTCTTGGCTGGGTTGTTCTTAAGAAAAGGTAAAAGTTAGCTCAACGCTCTAGCTCAACGCTCTAGCTCAGAAGGGAAATACCAGCTCATACCTGGCGGTAATTCAACGTCGGCGCGTCTCCTGTTGAATTCGACCACATCCTCCAAAGTGAGATCTGCGGATTGTCAAACAAGGCGAGATATCTCTTGATGACGAAGCTGAGTTGGTGTCCTGGAATAGGAATCAGTAGGTTGGGGAGATGGAGAGAAGGAAATGACACCTACGTGAGATGGTCCCCATCTCAGCCGTCTTGTATTTCTTGACGACATCGTCTAGCATCATCAACGGAGCATCGTAGACGACCTTGCCTCGAAGACCTTCGAGTGTCTTTATGGCGTGGCTGATGCCCCGTTTCTGCAAGTTGGTTAGCGGTAGCCTTGAAAGGGGCGCAAACATGACGCTCACATGCTGCTGGTCAAAAACCGGGTTTTGATGCACTCCTCGTCATCTAACTGCCACTGTTCGTAGTTCAGGAGCGCAATGCGGATGCCCTGCCACGAGCTGCCGAGAGAGGAGTGGAAGTCCCTTCCGGGAAGGAGAACTTCCATGACATTGGCGCAGTCTTCAACCGATTTTGCCAGCGGGCCGGCGCTGTCCCAACCCGCACCTCCAGACTGGGTGTCGAACGTGTTGACAGCGCCAACAGTTCCTTTCATGCTGTAGAGAGCTGCGCGAATTGCCAGCTGCACTATCGAGCCATCTGCCTCAGTGCCAATACTGATGGGAGCGAACCCAACAGCCCCCGACACGGCACTGCCCGAGGAGGAGCCTGCAGAAGTCTTGAAGACAAACATGGATTAGCACTTGTGCAGCACATGAGGGGGGAGTTTGGCCACTGACGCTATGGTCTAACCACCTGTCCTTGAGATCAACGCCGCCTCTCACATATGGCGACTGGGTCTGGAGTGTGTTAGTCAGGAAACGCTCTCTCCATCTCACCCGCTTGGCTGATTCCGTACCTGACCTCCAACTGGAGACCAGCCGCTCGTGGCGCCAAATCCCTTCGCGTTGGCCCATCCCTGTCTCCCTTTGCAATTCCGGGGCGAAGGAAACGGGGTTTTCAATAGAGGGTCGTCGAACGGACAGATTCGACTTCCCAATGACGATGTACCCGGCTTTCCTCAGCAGCGTTGCCATGGTGGCATCCTTGGTGGCGTTCAGGCCATGCAAAGCAAAAGAGCCCGAGGTAGTTCCCATGCCAAAGGTGGGGGAACAGATCAAGTCCTGTGCAGAAGAGTGAGCAGACCAGGATCCCAGAGCCGCCATCAAGTTACATCCGACCTTGAGGATGATGGGGATTCCATGAAGCTGCGTTCTCGGACTCAGCTCTCGCCTCTCCTGTTCCAAGGCCCTGGCTTCAGCGAGAGCCATGTTCCCGGGGGCGGTAGAAATCATGGCGTAGAGCTACATGCCGTCGTGATCGTGAGCCGCGATCTGCTTGAAGTACAGATTGACGAGCTCGACGTTCGTGCAGTCGCCCGCGTCCAGAAGACGCCAAAGCTCAGCGGCTGTGGCCGTTAGCAGATTCGGTTGGCAGCTCCGTGGCATGGCGGCTGCTGGCGAAGGACGATGAGCAAAGAAGGTGACGAAACCAACGTCAGAGAGTAACCGCAATCCTGCCGCAAAGAAGCCACTGCAGCCAGTCTGCAATATCTCATAACCGAGAGGCCAGAATGATGCCGTGGACAAGCAGGATCAGGATGGCGTGGCGGGAAAAGAAGGGACCTGGCTCGGGGAAGCGGCACGGCGGCACTGAAGCACTACGGCGAGTGCCTTCCATCTTACCTTGGGGCTCAACGCGGGTAGGCACGAAGTACCAGTCTACATCGAGCGAGGGGCAGTGGCACGCTGAGGGGCTAAGTATATATCTGTGAGGATTTGGGGCAGGGGGCGGTGGCTATTCTGTCCTTGACCACCTAGTCAAGTGTAAACTGGTTAAGTAGTCGGTGGGTGAGGCAAATACGGCAAACCGGAAGTGGTCGGTTTAGGTATCGCTGAAGTTCCCCCTCTGCTGCGCCTCTAGGCCGTCTCCGTATTATGGTTTATAACTCTATTTGTCGAAGGGAGTGTACGTGGAAGAAGCATTCTGACGGCAGCCGCCTGGAGCTAGGTTCGCCTAACCGGAGATCAGAGGTCTTGTTCCGGAATACTAGCCGTGGACAGTAGTATCTACTGGCCAGTCAGGATCGCATTTATCAGTGACCCAGGCTATATTTATTAATGACTTAAAGGTGCATTTATTTAACCTTGACGTAGTATTTACCAGCCAGTTAGGGCGGCATTCCGGCATTCACCAGCCACTCGAGGCCGCATGCACGTAGACTTCAAGAGAATATACATCATCTCTAGAGCAAAAAGAACTTTAGGCCAGTAGAGCTAGGCCATGTGTTTCCCCGTGCCGATCCCACACAACCGTGACGGTTGAAGAGGACATGCTGCATAATATGTACTTGAGCATGCTACGTGGCCCAACCAAGCTCGCCTCATTATTATTCAGGCTGTGAACGCAGGCAACGCCACCACCAACACTTCCCAAAGCAGAATTGACTGCTGCCAAATACTACGTTAAGACATGCATGTCAACACCTTGTCATATTTGATTTGTTGAATATGAACACAACCACACCCGTAAAATTTCAAGGCGAACTAGCTAACGGTGATTCTATCGACCATTTGACCATGGTTTTGGCGGCGGTGTGAGCCTCCCAGACATGTCAAGGGTCATCGTTTGGTTTGAACAAGCATAACGCCGTGTGATTCGAAAAATCTAGATCTTGGGCTTACGAGCGCTCGAGAAGAGTCAGTTTTTAGCCTCACCATGCCCGTTAGGCGTTTTTTTATCGACATGGGGATCGACCCTATTATCATTGGTCAAGTGCGCTCTCAGATAAGCCTCACCATCCTGTACGAGCAAATCTAGACACACGTAGTTTATCACGACTCATTGAGCAGTAAATTGACTGTGTCAATGCTATTGCGTTGCATTGCTAGGTCAGTATTCAGTTTTCAATATAGCGAAGGTTTCCACTGCGCAATTGAAGCTCATTAAAAAAACCACACCTGGAGGCTCCGAAAGAACGGATATCATGTACACGGTGTACTGAAACAAGCAGTGGTTGATCGACCAATACTTCAGGGGGGCGCGGTTGGCCCGCAGGGTTGCTGGCCGCGAACCACCACCTCGACGATTAGGCTGCCCATCACTGCGCCATGCATCTGTCGTTCCAGCACAGCCCATTCACCAAGGCTAACGCAACCGACATTCATAGACCATACCTTTCTCACATCCAGACAAAGGGTGGTCAAAATCGCGCACACCATCAGTCATACAAGATGGAACAATCATATATGAAGCATGCTTATCTCCCGTCTTGGAGCTTGTTGCCCGGCAGTTATTAAGGCAAACTATACGTCCTTCAGCACTTCTTTGTTCCATTCAACATGGAGATCGTTGGCTGCACCGCGAGCTGTTTTGCTTTACTTGGGGTTGTCAAGAAGCTTAAAGAATATGCATCCAAGATCAAGAATGCTCAAAAGGAATGGCAAAGTTATATCTTTGCGCTGGACAGACTTGTTCATGTATGTCATCTTTCACAATCTTGAGTTATTCCTCCATCTAACAAAGGTCTAGATCCAAACAGAGGTCGATGAGCTATCTAAAAAGCCGCTCCCTGGTGATGATTTTATGGTCGAGGCGCGGCAACGAAGCTTAATCGACGTATGTCATTCGAACTTACGAGGCATCACCAAGGACGCTAACAAAATGCTCCAAAAATTTGACCAAGAAGAAGCAGACTACAAGCAGGGCAGGCGGTGGTTGAAGTTGAGGAGATTCGGCCGCCGACTTCGCTTCGTCATTGACGCTGAAAAGATCAAAGAGCATTTTCAGTCAGTTGAGTACGCAAAATCTTCACTCAGTCTTGTGCTAGCGATCACTGTGCTCCGCCAAAATGATGCCGGGTAAGAATACACTATACCTCGATCAATGATCAAGTTGGCTCATGTATTCTCAGACATTCTAAGTTGAAAGGAGAGGTTAGAGACGTCGGGAAATCTCTTCAACATACTATCGATGGCCTCACAAATTCCTTTTCCGCTCATTCCAAAGATTTTCAAAAGTTCCGCAAAAAAATGAGAAAGTCAATGCTGAAGATGGAAAGGCCGATTGTAAACCATTATATCCGCCACAGCGCACCAGATTTGGGCGCGGAAAGAAGCCGTACCCCCAACTCAGGCCGCTCAAATCGCAAGCATCGCAAGCATCGGAAGCGTCGCAAAAGAGCCACACGTCGCACCCTGTCAACTTCCATCAGCTCCCAAGAATCTTCAAATCCATCAAAGCCGGACTTATCCTCCGCCGACCCCCCCAGACCTAGCCCAGTGTAACGCGAACTCCAGCAGTCTCGCCCCAAATTTGTCCGACAAATTTGCCACAAGTATCATTGCGCCTACGAGATCTCTGGATGGAGACAAGGAGAATTCTCATGGAGATGATTTGAGCCGCTTCAGTAGAAATGCCACCGATATTTCTGGCATCTCTGGAAGCGGCTCAAACGACACCGGAACTAGCTACACCTCAGCGATAAGAATGAAAGGTGACCTGCAAGCTATTGTTCCCGACTCCATTGAAATCGAGAACTGTTGGCGTGATTCCGAGAAAAACTTGCAAGTTTGCGTCGAGCATCTATCTGAAGAAGACGACGGCCAACTATTGATCCTCAAGGAACCATGCACGTTCATGCCATGTGAGCATGCAACAGTTGAGGGGCTGAATAAGGAGGATGTTTCCACATCGCGAGAATACATCTTTCGTATTCAGCTTACCGGGGTGCGCAGCGGCAGAAGACGGCAATTTTCTACCGTAAATTATCTACACAGTCTACCGTTATTCGAACGATGCGAGAGGAACTGCACCCACACAACTGTTAAAACCATTGATACAAGCCATGATATGTGCCTGTATGCCGGCCACTTCGAGGTTTTGATACTAGATGAGGGTGATTCCTCTAGTTCCATCTCTCCTGCACCCTTAGGTCCGTCTCCGGAATATTGTTGTGAATCTATTTGTCTAAGGGAGTGCCCGTGTGGAAGAAACATTCTGGCGACAGCCCTCTACTTACACTAAGAAGGGGAGCAGCCTTGTATCCATACGATATGATTAACCACCACTGGGTAACCATGGAGCTCCTGGTTCTTCCGATATTGGCAGTCTGAGCTACGGCGCTGGTTTCTCGATTTCGAGTCGAGGAGGAGGATACTACTTTGTTGGATAGATGAGTAATGCTACTGATGCGAGTTGGGGACTGGACGCAGAATGCTGACCTCGTATTTGCTCAAGCATGCCATGGACTCGAACTCGTGGACCAATATTACTGCACCGGGCGAAGTGTGCCGGGCAGAGGATGTAATGGTGTACGTCCCTGCTGATGAATGAGGCATGATTATAGATTTTGCGGCATTCGGGACGCTGGGAATGGTACGTCGGAGGGACATCCAATAGAAGAGATTATAATCCACGCCATCTTGAGCAGAAAGCCTTGTGTCCAAAACCCGACTGGGCATGATCCAAAGCCGCGAAGACGGTTCTGCATAGGAGTACTTCGCCAGATGACCGGCCATCCTATAATATGTGAGTCTCTCGGACTAGAGCGAGCTCTAGTATACCTTTCCCACTTTATCTTTACCCTATGTATATTAATCTTTGTAGCGTAGCGTATGTTTTCCTCTTGATAGACTTATGCTCGAGGTTCCAGCGTCTCATTCGATAGCGCTCGGGCGAACGCTGAGTCTGGGTGGATGACATCAAAGCCATGCTGTCTCTACAGTCCCTGAAAAAGGTAGCGAGACATGGAAGAAACTCAGAATCAAGAATGAGGGCTGGATGATTTGTGGGAGACGGGTCTCCTGACCTCGAGTAAGTGACTTTGGTGCATGATTAAACAAATCATGCCAGCTGAGGTGGTGTGGACGACTTTTAGTGGGCCGCAGTATCGTTGGAAATATGGCTTCCAAAAGCGGCATCATGAACATCCAAGAGCGCATCCTCAGCCACGGAAAATAGAGGTTAATTTACCGTGACCATGTACTTGGAATGCAATTAGTTTGATAGGAAACCGACGGATTTTTAAACAAAGCACAGATCCTCAAGAGCCTGGAGGTCAATAGCCAAGCAGCAGATGAGGTCGGGTGATTATCTGAACTAATTATAGACTTAATCCATCTATAGTATTCGTCGTTTGTAGCAGCTGACGAAGAACAGTGTCTTCTTGATAGTGCTCTTCTGCCTGAATTATTAAAAATTCAATAAGATCAGGACTCTCCCACCCTGTTGGTGTCCGAGCTTTGATAATCTTCTCCATTCCAGATTTCAGATCGCGAGCAATGACTCTCAGCGCAAAGTCAGAATCAACCTCAAATCCCACCTCGACCACAGGAACACTACGGGGTGATGGTGGCAAACTCAACTCGAAACTGCCGAGAAAGATGTTGTCTCTTGTCAGTCCCCGTTCGCCCTGGTACACTTTCAGTAGCACCGCAGTCTGGTTGTCGATAGCTGTTGTGAAGATTTGCCTCTTGAGAGTTGGGACAGGAGTGTTTCGGGAAATTATCTTCGTCATGATCCCGCCCGCTGTCTCAATACCGAGGCTCAAAGGACAAACGTCGAATGTTAAAGTACAGCCACCGTCTTCTTCGGAGAACAGAACCCCTCCTTGGAGGATGGCGCCAATAGCATGGGAGTCGGTGGGCTTAACGACGTGGCTGGCTTTGATTCCTAAATATTCCTCAAGCAAAGGTTGAAGCTTTGGAATATGACTCGAGCTACCGACCAAGATCAGGTGATTGATGTCCTTCTTTGCGAGGTTTGAGGACTTGAGTGCCCGCTCCACCGAGGGGAGGCTTCTGCGAAATATGTCATCCGTGGTCGATGAGGTTTTGATTAAATTGAAAACATCTTGGCTTTCCATGCTGCCAACTTCGTATTCAACAATATCCAATCCACCTTGGAAGTTTTGGACCTGGACGTTGTAGCCGCCATCTGCGAGGGTGATATCACTAGTGGTTGCCAGCATCTCCAGTACACCTGAATCAACTTCAACGATGTGGAGGCTAAGTATATCGTCATCAAGGCCGTAGACGAGGTAATTTTCCTCGCCGTCAATCCTGTCTAAATTATGAGCAATACCGGCAGCACTTGGTTCCATCAGAAGTCGCGGAACATCAAGGCCAGCTAGGTCAGCAGATCTTTTCGTCGCGTCTCGCTGTTCATCACCGAAAGAAGTAGGAATTGTGATGATGGCCTTCGAAACCTCTGTCCCTAGGTAGTCTTCTGCAGTCTCCCTGATTCTTTTCAGGATCAAACCGTAAATCTCTTCCGGGGTAAAGTGCTTGTGACTGGTACCCAGGCCAATCTCGATAAGAGGTCGATTCGCTTCGGAGATGACTTTGAATGGTAGATGTTCGACTTCGGCCTCGATGTCTGAGAAGTTACGCCCGATTAGACGCCTCGAGGCAGCATTAGTTTCTGGGTTTCAAAACTGAAGCCAATATTGTACAACTTACCTGATGCCAAAAACCGTGTTTCTTGGATCAATTTCAGCATGTAACCTAGCTGCTTCGCCAAACAACGGGCCACTGTCTGTGAAAGCAACATAAAAGGGACTGAACTGGCTCACTTTTGAGAGTTAGGATCAAATTGTTTGATTTCAAAAGCTAATGGTTCATATGAGGAGGAATGGGTATTCACTGTGCTCTATTGGTAGGATATCGACATTTCCAGCTCGGATGGTTGCGACTCGATTGTGCATTGCTCCAAATTCCTTTCCGGGTTTATGTCAGCCTCCGGTATATGACGCCGACTTAATAGAGTTCATTCTTACTATGCCGATATATGCGCTCTCTTGCTGCTGAATCTCCCCGGCTGGTAGGTAGATAGCACCTAGGCAAATGAGAAGACATCCGAGGCAAAGAGCCCACATGGTGGAGGGTTTAAATTTCCGTCGTTCCTTCATCTTGGACATCGTTAAAGCCTTTGAACTTAGAATTTAATTGCTCAGCGGTATTGCACGGGCAAACTAGGTGATATAAAAGATACCGCCGCCGTAATTCGACAGTGCGGAGGAGTAATAATACCGGGAGGTAGTAAAATGCTTGGAGAATTGGGGTTGACTTGCTTCGAAGACAATGAAAGGAAGTATTCACCTCTTTTAGGTGACCATTATTCCTGAAATCTGGCTGTTTTGGTCCTCCCGGGCTGTTGAGTGCTGCCTAACATTTCAATATGACACTTGGCCTCTTCTCGTAAGCCAACTTACATCACAGGAGGCGTAGCGAACCCGTGCTCGAAGGTTTCGCTTAATTTCATATCGAAGGGAACTCAGCCAGAATTTGCAATTATCGCTAACAAGATGGATTCAGATTCAGTGGCGACGATTCGTTGGTTCGCTGGTATCGAGCGATATCGAGGAAAAGCTCGCTAGCATTAGGTAGGCATACTACTTCTCATTAATCGACATATAAAGTGTGAATGCAGGTTGTTTATACGAGACTCTTGACCGAAGTGTTCTATGGCATACCAGTGTGACAAAATGGTTAACTGACCTATATTTTCAAGGTTTACTGGTTACTTGTAACAGTAATTTGGGGCACGTTGAAGCTTTCTGTGACGAAATCTTCAGTCCACATAAACGAAAATAGCTGGACCTTCGACCAGATTTTGCCCGCCTTTCTTCCCATTGGGCCAGTTTTTGCAACCGTTACAGTTTTCTACTATCCCAAATCCGCCTCCAGTTCCGATTCCGAAATCGCCCCTGCTGTCGATTCTAAGTCTTCCCGAGACTCCCATTCCAACCTCACTTCGAGCCACGACCCCAATTCTAATTCCCATCTGGACTCTGATCTCGAGGCACAGAAACACAACCCAACCGGGCACTGGCGAGTTAAGCCGGTCCAGGGACCACAGCGAAGACAGAGAATCCGTGCAGTCCAGCCAAGATCAAAACCAAGTTGATGAATCTTCTGAGAGAGAAGAGAGGTCTATTGGAATATTGCATCGTTTATCAACTGGGATTGTTATATTGATGATGATTGTTATTGGATCTTGCCAGCAATTACTCTTGCTTGTCTCCAAATCTTCATCTTAACTGTATTAATGTTTTTGGATCTTGCCCTAGAAAAGTCTAGCGCAGTAATCGTCCTGGCCAACTACGCTTTGATCATCTTTATTTTTTGCCCCTTCGGTTCTCTTTTTTTTCATCCTCATTTCCAGTTTCTCCTTCGACCTTAAACATCATGTATTGAAACGGGATTTGACATTCGGATGCTGGGTTCTAATGTCTGGTACTTGGCGTGTACGCATTGCACCTTGTATGGGGATCATGTACGATCTCCCTGGTAATTTTGTGTACGGTATTTCTAAGTCAGTTGACATCATAATGATTGGCATCATGCTAGGATTTGGTATGTGTATTGCGATAGGATTTTGTCTTACTATTTTTTCGGCGCTTGCAAACCTGATAGAGTCTATGATGGAGGCAGGTAATAGCTTCAGCTTCATATCACCCTTTGGCTCTCTATGTCAACCTCCAAAATGCACCAATGATTGAAAATCTTCAAGACTGGTGTGAGAGCACGCTGGTGGTTCAATAGAAGCTGGGGTAGCCTACTAAGACTAGGTACTCCTACTTAAAGTGCCCATACTGGTCAAATAATTCGCAGGCATATCTTTTCTTCTTCAATTTTGAACGTAAACTTCTTATCCTAACTTATAACTCTAACTAAGCTACAGCAGTAATCATTATGGCATCTTCTACTTCCTTTCTTGCCGACTGTGCAGTGAGATATTTGATGGGGTGTCCAGAATCTCTAGTTAGTCTGTTCCTTTCCTGGTTAAGACTTGGCTTCCTTGATCCTTGCTTTCATTGGAGGATCTCGTACTCTCTCCCTCCGGCTTGGCCTGCGCTAAGTGCATCTCTCAACAACGAACAAGAAATTCGTGGCATTGCATAGAATCTGGGGAAGGCCCTAATATCGTGGCTTGCTATTTCTGTCCTCATTCCTTTACTCTCCGTTCCTTTATGCACAGTCTTTGTATATCAATCTGATTACTGGGCCCATTTCTCAAACAGGGTTTGAAGGCGGACACCCTCAGTATCAGCAACCTCAGAGAAGCCTCGTGCTGACCCGAAAGGATGGTAAGGGAAAGGGCTGAGGGTGAAACATTAGTTGAGCCATTTCTGCCAAGTCTGGGACGGAAAGAAGTATGGCACGAAAGAATTGAACGTACCCGTATTCTGGGACCCAGGTGATGTTATCATTGGATTTCTGAGCCTCAATACACTCTTTCCAGAAATTTTCGAAGAATGCTCTCTCCGGGGCGAATGCCTCATTAGTTGGATCAGGGCACTGCGATGACTGGGTTGTGCCCATGCGTGCGTGAATGTGAGACACCTAGCATACACCGTTAGTATGAATGTGAATACTTGGTATTATGACTTACGTGAGGAATGATGGCTTTAAGAATGGCCTTGTCCTCCTCTCCTTGATCGAGGAGGCGCTCACAAACTACAACCCAGTGGGAGATGTCGGCCGTAATCCGCAATCTTATTTTTGCATTAGCGATCCAGTATTCATCGTTCGAAGAGGGGGAATACTTGGGGACTCTGCTCAAGACGTATAATCCCGCGTATGGGTTGAACATGGAGCGCAGCCTGTGTGTCTCATGGCGAATCTTTCCCTCAAGTCCCAGCTCGGCGTCGACTTCTAGGGTACCCTTGTAAAACTCGACTGATTGGTCTAGGGTCCAATGGTCACTATAAAATAGGTTAATATCTTGGCCTTCACACGAGATGATGAAGTGAGTGATATCGGTTTACGGATTAAGACGTACCTTCCAGATTGCGCGTTGTAATTGATGGGCCTCAAGACCTGGGCGATCTGGAGCTGTTCTTTGTAATGGCCAAGGACCACCTGGGGGTTAGCCCTGTAGGCTTAGGTCCCCTGTATCCTGGCCATGCTGTGTGGATGCTAGATTATTGTTAGTTTCACGATGTAATTGGAGGTTGAGACATGTCATTATTGGAAGTAGCATGTCTTTGCTTATGATGACGGACTCACAGAACGCTGATCTCGAGACCTGCGTCGTCACAGATGCGACGGACAGTGGGCAGGTCTGGCAGAGGCTCGAAATCAATCTCGACTCCGGCTATTGTGGAAAGCCACTACTCTTTAGCTCTTGAACCCTGAAGATGGTGAGGATGAAGCGCATACCATAGCCCTGCTGCTTCAAGGTAGGGAACCACTTCTTCCAATGGTCATAGTTGGGGCCAGGTTCGATGCCCCACACGGTGCGGAAACGCAAGATTTGAACCATGATGGTGACGAGGGATGAGAGGGTCGTAAAAACGGGAAAATTGAATATTTGCAAAGAGGAATCAAACATCTGCCACCTGTAAGTTGAGGAGCGCGGCTCTGCTTTCTACCCATAGAAATATCAAGCCCCCCCGAGCTTAGGCCGACATCCGAACCTGAGCCGCTGACTGATGGCGGGAAATCAGATCTGCAGGTGCGGAAAAAGATGCCCTAAACAGAAAACTTGCCTAATTAGACGACCTGCCGCATCTGGGCGCATCTGGGCGCATCCAATGCTAGCCGTAAATCAGCTTTTTGGGAAACATCTCGACTGCAATGTGCAATTGTCTCACATGATGATGAGGATGTGGAGAGGCACGGCGTCAAGTCCGATGAAGGCCGGGGAAGCAATTTCCCCTGAATTCTTTCCATTCACGCGGAGGTGAACTGGCGGTTTACCCCTCTTTTGTACTATTTTTTCTCGGACTTTTGTGAGTATGCCTATGTCATTCCTGTGTGGTATTGGACTGACTGCTCATCTGTTCACCTGCTCACCGAGGGGTCGTGTCTGTCTAGTCTTGCATGCATTCCCGCAACATGCCTAATTGGGGAGTTGGTCCCCGGGGAGAGGAGTGCCTGATTAGGTCGGGGAATAATTAGCACGCATTTCCAAGCCCAAGCCCGGCAAAGAGTGTCATTCACAAGCCTTCCAGTGCCAATTGGGCTATGACAAAGTGAGTAGGCGGCCCACTCTGCTGCGCCAACCCAGACACTTTTACTCCACGTCCAGGTGTCACAGCCAGTGAGACGTGGATGACACCTGGGGATGTTGGAGTATCCGAGAAACGCGACAACAAGAGATCCATTCGGCCGTCGCACCTTTACGCCACCATCTTTAGCCATGTGTGGATCAATCTCTCAATGGTCAGCGGAATTGACCAGTTGGGAGAGGTCGCCGGGCAACAACACCGGAAGTGGCGGGAGTGGGGTGGCTCTGACGGCCTCATGATTACGGAAGCTTGGGGAAGCCCAACGAGCACGTTTGGTGTTTGTAAAGTTAGCTACTTGGTGCAATGAAATAACCTTACAGAATCTAGAAAAATCAAGAAAAATACCATCCAAAATTGGGAGAAGATAGATTTATCCGGCTTCATTTTGAGGAATCTTTTGGTGTCTGGCTCGCACTCGGCTTCGAGTTCGCTCTTGTAAGACTTTGAGCGGGGTAATGACAGCCAAGCAAGACTGCAACCCAATAATGTCACTGTAGACGGACATTTCAAGAAGGTGCGGATTTCCATTGCCAGATGAGTTCTAATTTATCAATTTAACCTCTGCCAAGGTCATGTCCATCCAACTATGGCGTGTTTGGCACCGCTCCCATAAGCGTACTGGCCTTGACTCGTCATTGATGCCTCCTCAAATGGTCATTCCCCCTCGAAATCACCCACGCCAATGCCACCTCAACTCGAAAACAGACACCCACTCCCGTCTGGCCACTCGCCTCATTTGTCAGATATCTCATCTAGCTCGTCTCCCCGCAGATAGAACGAACCGCCACCCCCGCAGCAACCCCACCTTTGCCCTTGCTTGATCTAATCTGGAAAGAGTTCCCCGAGTGCTGCCAGGCCTTCTCGCCGGCATATTGCGTTGGCTGACCTTCCCCGCAATGGGAGGCCGAGTAATGTCCGAATGGCTGCTATAGGACATAAAGGCAGTTCGAGGAATGTCAGAATAGGTAACATTTCTCCCTCGATTACTCTTACCTCTGTTGAACCCTCGCCAGACCCTTGATCCACAATGACGTCCCAAACGATGAAGGCTGTCAACTACCACGGACCTTTCCAAGTGAAGGTCCAGGAGATTGCGAAGCCCACCATTGAGCATCCTGACGATGTTATTGTCAAGGTTACGACTGTGAGTTTTATGCCCCGCAACTGTACATGGTTTGAAAGCTGACAGAATATCTAGTCGGCCATCTGTGGCTCTGATCTCCAGTAAGTGGAATGCACGAGAGAATGAGAAGCAAGAGCCACACTCATCGGGATGTAGTATGTACGAGGGCAGAACCGCGGCTGAGCCTGGTATCACTTTCGGTAAGCGATCAGTCAGACGAGACAATGTGGCCAAACTAACAACTCAAAGGCCACGAGAACATGGGAATTATTGAGGAGTTGGGCGAGGGCGTTACCCTATTGAAGAAGGGTGACCGCGTTGTCATGCCCTTTAACGTTGCCGATGGCCGCTGCCGAAACTGCGAGGAGGGCAAGACTGCCTTCTGCACTGGCGTTAACCCCGGATTTGCTGGCGGTGCTTACGGTAAGCTTTCTAACATGCGAGACGCTTCTCAACGCTGACAGTTTATAGGATATATGTTGCAATGGGCCCCTATCGTGGAGGTACTTCAGTCCGCCCTCCTTCAGCCCTTAGCATCTGGATGCTAACACGTCATTCAAGGCCAGGCCCAGTACATTCGAATTCCTTATGCCGACTTTAACGCTCTTAAGCTGCCGCCTGGCAAAGGAGTTTGAGTCTGATTTTATCCTTCTCGCAGGTTAGTACACTACTTGCTGCAATTTAGATTATGAATACTGACGAGTCCTTCAGATATTTTCCCAACCGGTATGGATATGCCCCCTTCTATGTATGCAAATACAGAGTCTAATTTTGGTAGGCTGGCACGGCGTTGAGATCTCTGGCTTCCAGTCCGGAGAGAGCGTCGCCGTCTTCGGCGCGGGCCCTGTTGGTCTGATGGCAGCTTACTCTGCTGAATTGCGTGGTGCCTCGCGTGTCTTCGTCGTCGACCGCGTCCCCGAGAGACTGGCGGCTGCCAAGAAGATTGGATGCATCCCAATCGACTTTTCCAAGGGCGATGCCGTTGACCAGATTATCGAGCTAAACGGTGGAATGGTTGACCGTTCAGTCGATGCTGTTGGTTACCAGGCTGTTTCTAACGATGGCTCCAACGAAGTGCCCAATATTGTTCTCGAGAACATGATCAAGGTCACGAGGGCATGTGGTGGACTCGGTATCCCCGGACTCTACGTTCCTAGGTTGGTGACTCTGTCTTAATAAAATGAGCCTGAAAGCTAACTGGAGGCTTCTTTAGCGACCCTGGTGCTCCCGACGACACCTCAGCCAAAGGAATGATCAGCCTTAGCTTCGGAAAGCTCTTTGAGAAGGTACGTGGCCCATTAATCATGATAAACATCGCTTTCTAATTAGTTGTTATAGGGCCTGTCCATCGGCTGCGGCCAGTGCAACGTCAAGTCTTACAACAGGTATCTGCGAGATTTGATCATTTCAGGAAAGGCCAAGCCCAGCTTTGTTGTGTCCCACGAGATCAACATTGAGGATGCGGAAGTTGCGTACGAGAAGTTTGACAAGAGAATTGATGGTTATACCAAGGTTCTCATCCACCCCAACGGCGGATTTTAAGATGGGATGCCTAAGTAGATGGGATGGTATTCATGACTGTAAAAAGGTTTAGTAGGGTGTTAGCGGGCTGCGACAAGTACCACCTGTATATTTAGGGGCGTTGAGAAAGTTCAAGAGAGTCAAAGGAAACCAAATTGCACGATGCAAGCAATGAAAACGAATTTCTAAAACGAACAGACCACAACAGAGTTTTAAGCAGAGTACTCATGGTGTTTGCGGATGTCAAACTCATATAACTGCAAAAGCTGTAGTGTTGATAGGTAGCGAGATGTCTATTTCCTCCAGCCTATCTAGTGACGTTTATATCTGCAAGGTCAAAATTAACCAGTTCATTTTATATACTGGCTTTCTTCTATAATTCCTTTTTTGCTTCACTTGGAAAGGACATAGCCAAAAGCCTCATCGAGAATCTTCAAACCCTCCTCAATCTCCTCCGCAGTGACGGTGACAGAAGGAGCAATCCGGAACACTCCACCCATTCCGGGAAGATTGACAACATTGCACGAAAGACCCAATTCCGTGGCCTTGTCAGAGACAAGTTGGCCGAGATCAGATCCTGGTGCCTTCGTCTTGGCATCCGATATGATTTCAATTCCCTGGAGAAGCCCGCGGCCACGGACGTCACCGATGCACCAGTACTTCTCCTGGAGCTTCAATAAACCGGCTTGGAGTTGGGCGCCTTGATCGGTAGCGCGCTGGCAAATGTTGTCGCGCTCGACAATCTCGAGGACCTTGTTACCGACGGCAGCTGTTAGAGGGTCGTTGAGATGTGTGGTGAGTCACAAGAAGCCAGCTTCTCTGCAACCAGTCTCGATCTCGGCGGTAGTGGAGACTGAAGCTAATGGCAAACCGCATCCAAGCGTCTTGGACAAACAAAGGATATCAGGAACGACGCCTTCGTGCTCAAAGGCGAACATCTGACCGGTGCGGCCGACGCCAGTCTGGGCCTCATCCATAATAATAAGCATTCCGCGCTTCTTGCATTCCTCAGCCATCCGCTTCAGGTATCCCACGGGGAGATCAAGAATGCCTCCAGTGCTGAGGATAGGCTCCATAATGAAGGCAGCGAGCGAGCCAACGCTCTGTCGGTCAATCATCGCCCAGCCAAACTCAATCTCGGTCTCCCAGTCGTAGGAGCCGTCAGCCTTTCGGAAAGGCGAGCGGAAGGCATAAGGCGCAGGGAAGGCGAGCTGGCCAGGCATAGCGGGACCGCCATTTCGTCGACCCGCCGAGAAGGTTGCAGAGCCGGAACCCTGGGTCAAGCCGTGGTAACTAGCGGAGAAGGCGATGATTTCGAACTTGCCGGTGTGGCACTTGGCCATCTTGATGGCGGCCTCTGTAGTCTCTGATCCAGTGTTGAGGAAGAAGGACTTTTGCAGCGGAAACGGGAGAATTCGAGCCAGTCGCTCAGCGAGGTCGACGACGGGGTGAGTGATCATGTTGCTGAGCAAGTGATCAAGCTGGCCAACGTATTTTCTGACAACCTCGACAATCTCGGGATGAGAATGTCCTAGTAGAGAACTCATCTGACCGGAGGTAAAGTCGAGGATTTGCTTGTTGTTTGCATCGTAAAGACGGGTGCCCTCTGCCCTGGTGATGACGATGGGAGAGAACGGGACACCAGTGTTCATCATGTACTTGTCGGTCTTGGACCAGAAAGCGACATCGGCGGAAGACATGATGGGCAAAAGTGAATAGAATTACCCAGGAAATGATAGAAGGATGCTGCTCGCCGAACACAAGGCTGCTTCACGATGACGGCGCTGTGTTATATGTGTAAACCGCCCGCGGAAAACCTGGGCACATATGACGCTTCCCGCGGGATTGCCTTTGCGGAGACCAGTGTCCATTGACTCTCCACAAAACGATAACACTGGTTGACATGTATTAATGGGCAAATCAAGGTTAAATGTGGTTCTCAGCCTGTGAAAGATAGCGAGTATATTCGGGCAGACCGTTAGATAGCTATAGGTATAAGCAGGGTTGGTGGAGGGGCAGCACTTCCTCACGCCTTCGTCTGCAGAACGCGTGAGGGTTTGACCAGGCCATTAAAAAAGGACGCATGCAATTTTAAAGCGTCCTTTGTTCACTCGCTTCACGTATGTATAACCCTACCTTTGACTCTACTAACAAGCGTTTATCGACGGAGATCTGGGCGGGTGCCGAATCAGCAATGTGGGCCAACACCATCAAATGATCGTTTGCCGCGGCAATGAGGGAAAAAGCGGCCCGCGGAAAATTCTGCTACCCACCCCGGAAAGATACGAGACTGTGGGGATTCTTGTAATGAAAAGACTGGATGCTGAATGCAAGGATGGTCAGATATGATTGACATTGGTATGGTATACTTTGAAAGTGATAAAGCTATGGCCTTAGAACCAGCTATTATTGGCTACATGGGTCTTTTCCTGAAAGGTACTGAGTGGTAGGATTAGGTAATTATGAACTCATCTGTCGAAAGGGTTCACTTGCTTGTCGAAAGAGATTCCTAAAGCTGATATGTGCCCATCATTCGAGGGGCAATCTTCAGTTGGAACAACCGATCAATCTCATCATATCGTCGGCCCTTGAGCTCCGGAATGAAGAACCAACTCCAGCTCAACGCAAACAGAGCGAGTCCACCAAAGACAAATCCTACCTTGCCCTTCAGGTTACCCTCATCGGGATTCACCATGTACGGAATGGCAAAGTTCATGATGATTCCCATGACGGCTTGGGTAGCAGTGGCCAGAGCCATCGTCTTGGCCTTGAGAGCAGTGCTGCTGGCCTCGCCAAGGATGGCAAAAGCCATTGCGCCCACGCTGGCGAAGTAGATGAAGGCGTAGATGACGGTGCATGCAGACTGCACCCACTTTGCTGCGCTGCTGGGAACCACGTCCATGATGCCGATGAGGATTAGGAGGGTCGTAAGAGCCACCATGCCACCAATGAAGATCTTGCGACGACCGAATGAGTTGACAACGAACCAACTCGAAATGTTACCAGCTACGCCGCAAGCCGTCACACCGACGCCCAAATCGAAGCTGCGAGAGTCGGGCAGACCAGCAAGCTGGAAAAAGTAGGTCGAGTAGCCAAGGACGAAAATGATACCGACGAAATGCTGGCAAACGAAAACACCGATGCTGATCATGGTTCGGGTCAGATCAACGCCCTTGAAACACTGTGCCCACGACACTTCTTCGACTCGGCTGGAATCTTCTTCGGCAATAGTCTCCTCCAGACTGGCGAGTTTGGCCTCCGCGTCGACACTGGCGCCGTATAGCTTGACAAAAGATTGCTTGGCCTCCTCTCGCTTACCCTTGCGAGCAAGGTACCAAGGCGTCTCCGGTACGAAGGGCAGTCCAACGGCAAGGAAGAAAATGAAGAAAAGCTGGGTGGCAAAGGGTCCCCGGTACGCCCAGCGGTCCGTTCGCTGCCCGAAGCCTTTGACGACGCCGTTTGAAACGAGCTGGCCCACGGCGATTCCCAAGTTGACACCGCTCGTGGACAGACCGCGCAGGACGACGGGTGCAATCTCGGAGGTTGCCAAGGGGGCCAAGGTAAGATAGAAGCCCAAGCCAAGACCCAGGATCAGCTTTGCGACGACAAAGGCGGCGTTTGTGGTCGAGAACATTTCACCGAAGATGCCTCCCGTGGTGATTACAAGACCAATGGCAAGCGAATTCTTTCGGCCGATCCTGTCGCAGACCCAGGAGCAAATGAAGCCTCCGAAGAATTGACCAACGGCGCTGATGATGTTGAAGGCTGACTGCCAGTCAGCCGGCAAGATGGCCACGCCATTCTCGACATATCTACATGACCTGCGTTAGTTTCCTACGACTCAATAGTCACGTTTCGGTAGCATGCTTACCCAAAGTCACGCGGCGGAACGCCTCGACAGAAATCATGGCACCATTGATCTGGGCATCAAATCCCCTGTGAGACTTTCTTAGCGCACCGTTCAGGGAGAATTTGACAGGGTATGGAAACTCACCAGCCGACTCCGGCCATGGCCCAGTAGAAGGACCAAAATGCGAGCGCGGGATGGCGGGCAAAAACCTGCTTCATGGTAAGGTCAT
Organism: Ilyonectria mors-panacis; assembly: GCA_002991585.1. NCBI lineage: Eukaryota > Fungi > Ascomycota > Sordariomycetes > Hypocreales > Nectriaceae > Ilyonectria > Ilyonectria mors-panacis. The sequence goes on from PPHJ01000042.1 coordinate 78,918, forward strand.
GCTCAGCTTGGCGATCCGCAGCCACGGTATCCGTCTTGCGATCAATGTATTCGGCGGCTGATGCCCGCGGTTCAATGGCATGCCCATCCTTGGCCTCCACGGGGGCAATTGGGGACGCCATGCTGGTGAAGAATGTCGATTGTCACGACGAAGTAAAAAGTAACAAGCCCAGCGTTGTAAGATGCTCACTGCTCGCTATTGAAGCTGAACTGTGCAGATATTCTCCTCGACTCGACGAATTGGGCAAGTCGGGATATATACTTGGTCCCGAGGCGCCGCGTCAGATGGTGTTGCACGCATACTCGGCACTCGCCCGTTCTCGGGACAAGGGGTGGAAACGCCACTCCGGTTAAAGGCAACGCGGTGAGGTAACAGAGTGTCGGGATTGAATGTGGATTGAGCGTCACCAGACAAGCGGCTTGTCAACCCGTTGGTCTGGTCTGGGGATTGTGGGGAATGGGGCAACCGGGGTAATCAGCTCAGTTGATGGGCGTCTGTGGGGAGTTTTGCAGGAGCTTGTCGATATTGGGGACAGCCAAGCGAGTTATGAGCGACATTCCCCGATGATATACGGAGTAGACTAAACTAGTGGCGCCATTGTCCCGGTCCACCCAGCCAACCGGTGAGGCCGAGGTTGCTCTGTTCATGGCTCATAAGAGCGAGACTCCCCGATGAGCCGGTTGCTGCGTTTCCCAGTCCAGACTCCATCCAAGTTACGAGTTCTCGTCTCCATGCTTGTCGGGGCGAGTCTCTCTCACTATCTTTGGTCTCCCCGCGCTCCGCGTTCTCTCCACGCTCTCCACTCCACACTAGCTACGCAATTGACGCTCCCCACAGTCGTCCTCCATTCCCCGCCATGCAATCGCCGGGCCAGGAAGATTCTGAGCGTCGTCCTGGGAAACGCCCGGCTGCACGTGGCACTGCCTTCTACCCAAGGAAGAGGGCCAACACCGCGTGTCAAGTCTGTCGAGCCAGGAAGACGAAATGCGACAATCGAAAACCGTCATGCTCGTACTGCCTCAGCGTCGGTGCCGCGTGCAATCAATCGCCCGTGGATCTATCGGCTTTTGATCCAGCGAGCTTGAAGATCCTAGAGCGACTGGACGACTTGGAGAGATTGATGAAGGAGTCGCAGAACAACCCGCCGGCCGAGAATGCATCATCCGCCCACTTCCAACAATCACCACCCGAGTCGAATGGCGACCATGCTACAAAGGACTCGCCCATGCTAGCGAGCGCTTCGTTCAAGGGCGATAACGAGGTCGAAGACCTATCTCTGAGGAGCATCCTGCCCGAGAAGCTCGAGAGTCTGTTTCAATGGTCGGTATTCCCAAGGCAACCGGAACGCCAAATCTTTGCCCGCAGTCCTTTGGATTCAAGTTCTCCCAAGAGCAGCAACCTCGGTGCTCTACTCGACATCAAGCCCCAGGGCATCAATGCGCTTCTGGATAATTTCTTTATCCACGTACATTGCAAGAATCCGATATTCGAGGAGACATCAACGCGACGCGTCGTCACCAATATCCTCCTCGACGGGATAGACTGGTCTCCCAATTCATGCCTGTCTCTAATTATATGTGCTCTCGGCAGCATCGCCACGCCGCTTGGACCGAGCCTAGACACGAAGCCAGATTCAGTGGCCTATGTGGAATCTCAAAGCTACTTTGACGCCGCCCAGAGACGAATCGGATCGCTCCTCTGCAAATCAGACATCATCGGGGCCCAATGTCTGTTTCTGTCCGGTGTCTACATGTCGTGCATTTTCCAGCCCGTTCTCGCCTGGCGATTCTTCTCACAAGCGCTCGCCGCATGCCAAACCCTACCGTTCCTGCAGAGGGCACATCGCGCTGGATCAACAACGCCAGATCTCTCGTCAGAATTCCACACGCTGCGGGCCGATGAAACGCAGGAGCAGGCAGTATACTGGTCTGCGTGGAAGTCAGAGAGGGAGTTGCGACAGGAACTCGCGCTTCCGGACTTTAACATGCCCCATTCCACAAGTGTTCTATATCCGCCTTTCTTCCCGACTCCACCTCAGCCTCTGGAATCGATGAAGACGCCCGATTCCGATAGACAGCGTGCATCTTGGTTATTCTACCTGGCCGAGATCTCGCTACGAAGACTTTCCAGCAGAGTCTGTAATGCGATTTTAGAGCTACATCGGAGTGCAGCTTCTAATACTCTATTCATCAACGAGTTGACCCAGCTATTACCGGAATACGAGGCACAGGCCCAGCAATGGTCCGACAACCTTCCTCCAGAGCTTTCCATCCAAACGCCTCCTGAGAACGATAACGTTTGCGTATTTGTCCTTCGAGGACACTTTCTCAATTTCTTCGAGACGATATATTGGCCGTTCGTCATGGCGCATCTTGACGGCCTCGAGTCCGGAAACCCAATCGGCCCACCGGGACAAGAAATTGCCAAGAAGGGCCTGCAAATCCATGTCCGCCGCGTCTCGGTGAACGAGCCGGGGTTTCTGCATCGCCATCATGGCACAGGAGGCATGATCAGAGGATGCATCAGGAGCGCCGTGGTACTGCTGGGGGCCGGACTGCTGGGATGCGAAATGCCGCAGGGCTGGCAAGAAGCCACGTTCCAGGTTGTCCAATTGCTGAGTCTCTGGGAGGATGAGGTTCCCGAATTGACGGGCAATAAGGCGTTCCTGCAACAGGTGCTGATGGGGCTCGAGAACTAGGGCAAATTTGTATTAATATTTACGATAATGAATGACGAGGTACAAATCATGCAGCGGTTTCGCAGGTAACTTCCGAGTGGTTCGGAGCAAACGCCCAGGCTAGATAATTGCACTAGTACTCAGCGACGAATCTAGTCTCTCCAGATTTCCATTTTCACCTACAATCCCGAGCTGCCGCCGCTTTATCCTTAGCTTGTGTGATTTTCTTGTGATGCAACTGGGTGTCTAATTTTGAATATTTAAAATCCTGATATCTTAGCAGTAAGTACACTTTTAGCTGGCTGCCTCTAGCAAATTGTTATTATAGTTTAATTACTATTAAGTCTATTGTAAGAATAGAAAGATAGTTGTAGAATAAGATAATATATTAAATTAGTATTTAGAGATAAAGTTATTTAAGTATAGAAAAGTTAAGAAAGATAGAGTTAGCTAGAGGCTGTTATTTAAATTTGTAAATAATATTATATAATAACTTTATATAGAAGTTTATAATAATTTTAAAAAGCTTTAATTAATTTAAATTTATATTTAAAAGTTTTTTTTAATATTATTAATAAAAACTAAAAAGTAATTTTAAAAGTTTATAAACTTAAATAAATTTAATTAATAGTAAATTATATAATTAAATTTATATAGGTTATTAGTTCTTTTAAAACTAAATATAATATTAAATATTTCTTAATAAAGAAACTTAATATTTAAATTTACTGTATTTTTATATATATATATTATAATTATTAAAACTTAAGTTTAAATTTTAAGCTGCTTTTTTTTTATCTATTAAAATTCTATTTAACTTTTTTATTAAGCTATAGCTATTTTAATCTTTATATCTAAAAGTTATAAATCTAATAACTTAACTTTTAAAATATCCTAAGATTTCTAATACTTATATTAACTAATTTAAATTAATATAGTTCACAAGCAAGTAAGCCACCCAACCGAATAAGCTACTTCCCCCAACCTCCCTCACCTCCTACCTTTAAACCTATTTTTCTCAGCGCACACATTATATCTTCTCAATCTAAAGAAACTAATCTCCTTTTTGTAATTACAGCTATCTAGTAAAATTCTAAACTCAGTATCTGAGAAGCTGCCTATATCTACTCTGTTGATTGCAATATATTTAAATGCAGGATGAACGGCTAATGCACTCAATAAGATACCTAGCCTAATTTAATGCGGTTGACTTTAATTGAAGAGGATACTCTAGTTAAGGTTATTATTGACCTCAACTTATGAGGATTCCCTTCCCGACTTAGTGGTGTTAAAGAAATAGCTAATATCCTTCTTGAGGAATGTACTGGGGGATATATCGGTAAGTACTGGGCTTTATACTTTACTGTATAATAACTAGAGCTTAAGATATATTTTAATTATATATATATAACTACTAGAGGGCTCTATATAAAGATCTAGCTATTATTAATATATAGTTTTAGTTTATATAGAATATAAAGGCAAAATATAATATTCTTAATAATAATTTCTATAACTTTAATAAGACTGAATTTATAATAGATATAATTTTATTCTTAATAGTAGTTATTAGTATAGAATAAAATAGAAAGGTAAAATTAGTACAGTCTAATAACTAGAAATAGGTTACTATAATTTAGAATATTAATACTATTAGCTAGATGCTTCTGCTGTTTATTATAGTAAAGAGGTTCTATTATTTTAGTAATTAGTATATAAATAATAACCTTCTGTCTATTTAGGTTATTAAACCTATTAAGAATAGATAGATAGATAACTTAACTAACTTTAATTAAATAAAGTATTTCAATTAGTATACTGCTAGCTATATAAAGAGCAAATATTGAATATTAGTAGTTAATAGCTATAAAAGTTATCTATCTTATAATTTTAATAAGTTCTATAAAAAACAGCTTATTATTCCAATATATATACTATTCTACTTATTATATCTTCTTTAGCTACTTAATATTAATCTATTCAGTCTACTAAAGTAGGCATATAGTTACAAAATTAAGAACCTAATAAAATACTATATTACCTATATAACTAAAGTTAAATTCTTTTCTACCTTTTATAATATCTTCTTTAAGGTTTTCTCAAAAAATAATATTATAGAAGGATTTAAAGAAGCCAGTTTAGCCCCTTATAATCCTTAGGCTGTTCTATTTAAGCTAGATATTAAGCTATAGACTCTAATACTAACTGAACTGCCTCCTAAAGATACTGACCCTTAAGTCTCTTTAATACTACAGAACCCAGTATAAGCTATTTTACAGTCTGCCTATATTAAAAATCAACTTATCTATCATCTAAATACCTCTCTAATACTAACTTATAAGGCTATTAACTATCTAGCAAAGGGCGCTTAGGTTCTTACGTATAAGAATATAATCCTACAGAAATAGATTCAGTCGCTTTAAAAGGCAAATAAGATACTTAGTAAGCACCAGAAAGCTAAAAAGACTTAAGTGCAACAAGAAGGGGCCCTTACTATAGGCAAGGCACAAGATATTATGGCTCAGAAGGATATTAATTAGCAGGTAGCTTAAGAAATGCGTCAAAATGGTAGTCAGTTAAAGTGCGCAGTAATAGGTATATAGTAATATAGTACCTATAGGCAGCCAGATTATAATATATATAAACCTGCTCAGCAGATTTAGAATTATCTGAGGAATCTAGTGATAATAAGTTTAAATAGATTATCTGTATTGTGGTATAGTAATTAAGCGATAAAGGTAGGGAGGTTAAAGGAAGTAATTTATTTAGTTGGGTGGCTTACTTACTTATAAACTATATTATTTAAATTTACTTTCTAATTAGTATTCTAGCTAGCTATTATCTATACTATCTTTATATATATAAAAGCTTTTTAAATTAAAGCTTAAAAGTTCTTTTTATCTATTTTATTAATAAACTTCTAACTCTTACTATTTAAGTTACTATCTTTAAAAGCTCTAACTAACTTTAATAAAATAATCTTCTCTATTTAAATAAAATTAAAGTTAATATTAATAACTCTATTTTCTTATAAATTAATTTTATTATTATAAAAAACAGTAAATATTTTACAGTAACTCCTACTATACCTTAATTTTACACTTAAAATTAATTCTAACTTTAATAATATCTTCTATAGACCTTCTTTACCCCTTTTTTCCTTCTATATTATTACTATACTAAATACAGTATATAGGCTGGATAAAGTAGAGAATATTAAGTTTATAGACTATCTTCCTCCTCCCCTAAAGTAAAATCTATACTTACTATAGATTAAGCCTTATATAAAAATAATCTATAATTAACTTAAAGATCTATTTAATAAAATTAAATTTAAACTTAAAGTAATTATTTTAAAAGCTATTTTCTCTTTAGTATAAAAGCTAATAATAATTCTAATTAATACTACTATAAGTTATACTTAAAGTACTAATAGTAAGATTCTAATTTTATTACTTCTTATAGAAATAATTATAAGTACTATTAAAAAAGTAATATTTATTACTCTTTAAAAACTACTTAATAAGACTTTAATTTAAACTTAAATTATTTATAATAAAAAGATATTTTAGTTTTTTTTAAATATTAGTATTTAAAATAATCTCTTTTTACTTTAATAGGGAGATTATTATTAAATTATTAAGTATAGCTTTTAATATTACAGTTTATATACTATTAGATATAGTAGTAGCTATTAATTATACCCTCTTAAAGAGTTACTTTTTACCTATAGTAGCTTTATACTGCCTTTTTAATAGGAATATTATAGTTTTCTTCTATAAATTAATTATAAATTTTTTAAAGAGTAATATTTTAGCAGCAGGAAGGGACAGAAATAACACCTAACTTATTAACTTACCCTAGGGGAGATGCACAGAGGATCGTCGCTCAGGCGTCTTGGCTGGTCAGCCCGAAGCTGCACCAGATTACGCGTATGAGGTCGGGTCAATCTGAGGCTTATATCTCCTGGTAGGGAAGCATCCGATGAGATAGAATATCGGGTCGGTCGCAGGAAAGTTCGCTGGCAAGGCATCAATAGAGCCCGCGGCAGCCCGATATCTGAGGGAGGTTGAAGACGGAGGCAGGACAAGGATCGTAGTGACCGTCAAAATAGACTCAAATAAATCTCTCAAAAATAAAGGCAATGAATTAATAGACTTCCTAGCAGCCTCGAGCCCTTTCGGCCTCTCTGACTTCTCGGAAGAATCTCTGATGAAAAGAAAGATGATGATGATTCCTCCCCTGTGACAGCACTGACCTCCCCTTTTAACCTCATCCGGGCCACCCTAGAGACATTCCCGCTAGCGACCAGCTAGCCCAAGCGTCCCTAACTGCCTGTCACAATATTTAAATTTCTATTATTTTTAGTATAGATATATATTAAGTTTTAAAATAGTTTATAATAGTTATTAAAAAGGTTTTAACTAGCTATATAGAAGGCTTACTTAAGAATCTTATAGTAGATATTTAATAAGTAAATAGTATTAAAGTATATACTATTAAATTACTATAAAGCTACTATATAGCTAGCTCTTACTAATTACTAATTATATTATTAACTAAATTAATAGATATAAATAAACTTTATAACTAAAATATAATTATAGCTATAAAGATTTATTAATTTAAATTTTATTCAGAGAATATCTAACTTAAGTAGTACTTTAAATACTATTACTTTAAATACTATTACTTTAAATACTATTACTTTAAATACTATTACTTTAAATACTATTACTTTAAATACTATTACTTTAAATACTATTACTTTAAATACTATTACTTTAAATACTATTACTTTAAATACTATTACTTTAAATACTATTACTTTAAATACTATTACTTTAAATACTATTACTTTAAATACTATTACTTTAAATACTATTACTTTAAATACTATTACTTTAAATACTATTATATAATACTATTCCGCCGGGCTTCTAGGGATAATTCACAACAAACTACAGAAAAGGAGAGAGAGGGGAGATAGAAAAGGGCTCAAGGTAATTCTACCTTAAAATAGGATAGACTTACGGTAAGAATAGACATAAGTTAGCTGAGGAGCTAATCTTAGTCTGAAGGTGCGTAAGGTTTCTAGAGGAGGGGAGGTTTTATCTGGCTAGGGATAGAAGAGGTTGACTCGATATTAACTATACCTATATAGTTCCTACTCTAGAGCAGTAGATATTTTAGATAATTAGTATTAGTTAAAGAGAGTAAGAATAATAAATAAATAAATAAATATAATACTATTAGAAGTATACTAAATATAGCTACTATAAAAAAGCTTATTATATAAAGAATATAGTTTATTTTATCTTTATAAATAAAATTCCCTTAATATATTATAACTGTAATAAGCTATATTTAGTATAATTCTATATATATTGTATAGTATAAAAAGAATAAAAATAAATAAAAAATATCTATTTAAAGAGATTTTTATAGTTTAATATTTTAAATAAGCAGTATAAATATATAGTATATTTACTGTAGGATATAGTAAATATATTAATACTAACTACTATATTAAATTATTTAATTTATAAGAAATTTAAATAGCTTTTAAAGTAGTTTTAAGCGAAATTAAATTTAAGTCTATTTTTAGTAGTATTTAAACTAATTAATTAAATAAAAAAGCTTATATTAATAAGAATAAGAAAAAATATTTTAAGCCTATTAAATAATAGTAAGAAGAATAGCAATTAGAAAGATAAAAATAAAAACTAGTAAGATTTATTTAAACTTACTTTAAAATTAAAGAAATTTCAGAATAATACTTAAATTAAATTCTAAAAAGTTTTTTTATAAGTAAATATATTATTAGCTTTTTCTATAAAGTAAACTGTCTATAAATTCTAGTACTGTATATATATATATTAAATTTAACTTATTCTTTTTTTAAATATAAATAATAAAGAGATTTTATTTTATAGCTTATTATTAAATTTTCTTTTTTACTATAAATTAATTTAAAAAGTCTAAAAAAAGAACTATATAGCTAGCTAGCTTATATTAAGTAATTCTTTTTTTTTTTAGTTTTACTTAATATTATTAGATAGATTAAAGCTATATAGTATTTTTAAATAATAGAAATAAACAGTTAGTACTATATCTAGTAATAGAAGAAATAGTAGCTAAATAATAAGGTTATTATATACTGGTCTTTATTTTAAGCTTTAATTTAACCCTTCTAACTTTAACCCTACTATCTGCAGTTAATAATCTTACTGTCTGCAGTTAACAACCTTACTGTCTGTAGGTAACAACCTTAAGATAGTAACCTTATTTCGAGCAATAAAATATAAGAGAGACTAATATCTCCCGTCGTCAAGAGGCCAACTTCCCTTCCAATAATCATCCAATTTCTTTAACTTCCATTATGGCTACTTTAATTATCCGCTAAATCTTGCAATTTAATGCTAGCGGAAACCCAGGGTATGCCGATTACCTCTCGTGCCCGTATGATATTGAGTATCAAATACGACACTAAAAACGAAGCGGAGAAAACGAAATACTCCGCACATCGCCGATTCGTTGACAGCATCGGCGGAGAGGTGTTTGACCCTTAGTTCGAAGAGCTCTTGCGTTGCGTGGAGGTGGTGCGGATGATAGCCAGCTAGGGCGAGAGGGCGGATTTGGATGAGGGTTAATATGGGCGTTGGGGATCTTGGGGCGTTCTGGAGGTTGGGTTGTTGGATTTGTGACTCTAGATATCAAGGTTAGAATGGCTGCAGCTTGGCGAAAAAAGTTAGATAGGATTCCAGCAGATAGAAAAAAAGCAGCTTGAAACTTAAACTTAAGTTTTAGTAATTGTAATATATATAACGAAAATATAGTAAATTTAAATATTAGGTTTCCTTATTAAGGGGCTTATATGGAGTATAATAATATAATTTTTATTATTATTATTTAAAAGTAAATTATATTTAAAAATAGCTAATATAATTTATTAGTTTATATTTAGTTATAATATATAGTAAAATAAATAGCTTAAAAGTTTATATTTATAAAGAAACTTTTTAATATATTTTATTATTTAAAATAAACTTACTATTTTAAGCTTATTATCTATAGATATAAAATTATTAACTGTAAATAATAAGATTATTAACTATAAATAGTAAGATTATTAACTATAAATAGTAAAATTAAAATTAGAAAAGTTAAATTAAAATTTAAAGTAAAAATTAATATATATTAATCTTATTACTAAAAATAATACTAACTGTTTATCTCTATTATTTAAAAATACTATATAGCTTTAATCTATTTAATAATATTAAGTAGAGCTTAAAAAAAAAACCTAAATATATATTAATCTTATTATTTAACTATTATTTTTTTTATTTAGGGATTTTCTTTTAGCTTTATTTAATATTATTAAATAGATTAAAGCTATATAATTTTTTAAAATAATATAAATAAATAGTTAGTACTATATTTAGTAATAAAAGAGATAGTAATTAAATAATAAGATTATTATATATTAATTTTAATTTTAAGTTTTAATTTAATTTTTTAAATTTTAATTTGAATATTTATAGTTAATAATCTTACTATTTATAATTAATAATCTTACTATTTATAAATAATAACCTTAAAATAGTAATTTTATTTTAAGTAATAAAATAAAATAAAAATATCTCTTATTATTAAAAAGCTAACTTTCTTTTTAATAATTATTTAATTTTTTAAATTTCTTTTATAGTAATTATTTAGTAAATTTTATAATTTAATACTAATAGAATTTTAAAATATACTAATTACTTTATATATTTATATAATATAAAATATTAATATTTATTTATTATTCTTACTCTTTTTAATTAATATTAATTATTTAGAATATTAACTATTTTTAAAATAAAAACTATATAGATATAGTTAATATTAAATTAACCTCTTCTATTTCTAGCTAAATAAAACCTCTTTTTTTCTAGAAATCTTATATATTTTTAAATTAAGATTAACCTTTTAGCTAATTTATGCTTATTCTTACTATAGCTTTATTCTATTTTAAAGTAGAATTATCTTAAGTTTCTTTCTATTTTCTCTTTTCTTTTTTTATAATTTATTATAAGTTACCTTTAGAAGTCTAATAGTTTTTATTTTAAGCTTAACTTATTACTACTAAAGTATATAATTTTTATCTATTCTTTTTTAATTCTTTTTTTTTTTTTAATTCTTTAAGATAAATCTTAATTTAATCTCAAGTTTCTTTCTTTTTTATTATTTATATCTTATTTTAGCTTTAATATAATTATATTTAAATATTATTAAAAGGTAAAACTCTCTATAAATATATCTATATTATTTTATTCTTTAAGTATAATATTATTATTTATAATAAAGTATAAATAGTTTATTATTTTACTTTTATAATAATATCTAACTAATATAGTTTAATATTCTATTAAAAATACTTATTATACTTTAAGTATAGAATTTTTAACTATATTTATAAATTTAAATTCTAATAAGTTAATATTATTTTAATTTTGCTTTAGTTTTTAACTTCTTTTAAAGAGTAATTTATTAAAGTATCTATAATATAGATATTTAAAGGTATTTTACTTTTAGATATATTTTTAGTTTATTATTTTAGCTTCTCTATATATTAATTTTACTAAATTACTAATTTAAAGTAGTATATTACTATCTATTTTATTATTATTTTATATTAGACTGTTAAAATAGCTTATAAAATTAATTCTAATTTAACTATATATTAACTAGATTTTATTTTAAGCTTATATTAACTCTATTTAAAAAATTCTTTTTATTAAAATTACTCTTTTTATAGTTTATTTTAGTAGTTTTTAAGTAATTAATTTTAATATTAATTTCTAAATTTATATTTATATTAAAGCTACTTTAACTTCTATATATATCTTTTTTTTATAGCTTTTAGCTTTTTTATTTCTAGCTTATTTAAAGAATATTTAATTAGATCTATTTTACTTTTATCTAATAGTAATTTTAATTTTATTATACTTATAGCTTTATTTAATATCTATAATATTATCTTTAATAGTTTTACTACTTTTAACTTTTAACTTTTAGATATATCTATTTAAATTTAAATTATTCTTAAGGCTATCTTAATTTAAATTACTAATAAAATTAATATCTAGTTTAATAGTTTTATATTAAAGGTTTTTTAAGCTTTATTCTACTTTAGCTAACTTTACTACTAAATATACTTTTATTATATATCTCTCTTTTTTTATTTTAAGCTTAATCTAACTAATTATTTTTAATATTATAAAGCTTTAAATAAGTATAAATTTATTATTCTTTCTTTTAAAAAAGATATATAGTTAACTTAATTTTAACCTTTCCCTTTAGTAATATAATTCTAGCTATAACCTAAGTTTTTAAAAGTCTATAGATAGTATAGTAATTAGTTACTTTATAGCTAAATAATTAATTATTATTATTATACTCTATATAAGCTAGCTAGCTATATAATTCTTCTTTAAAATTCTCTAAATAAGTTTATAGTAAAGAGAAAAATCTAATAGTAAGCTATAGAATAAAAACTCTTTACTATTTATATTTAAAAGGAAAATAAATTAAATTTAATATATATATATATAGTAATATAATTTATAGGCAGTCTACTTTATAAAAAAAGCTAGTAATATATTTACTTATAAAGAAACCTTTTAAGACTTAATTTAAATAGTAGTATTTTAAAATTTCTTTAATTTTAAAATAAGTTTAAATAGATTTTATTAGTTTTTATTTTTATCTTTTTAATTATTATTCTTTTTATTATTACTTAATAAACTTAAAATACTTTTTCTTACTTTTATTAATATAAACTTTCTTATTTAATTAATTAGCTTAAATACTACTAAAAATAAATTTAAATTTAACTTAATTTAAAGCTACTTTAAAAGCTATTTAAATTTCTTATAAACTAAATAATATTTAATATAGTAGTTAGTATTAATATATTTACTGCATTCTATAGTAAGTATACTATATATATTTATACTACTTATTTAGAATATTAAACTGTAAAAATCTCTTTAAATAGATATTTCTTATTTATTTTTACTCTTTTTATACTATATATAATATATATAGAATTATACTAAATATAGCTTACTATAGTTATAATATATTAAGAGGATTTTATCTATAGAGGTAAAATAAACTGTATTTTTTATATAGTAAATTCCTCTATAGTAGCTATATTTAATATACTTCTAATAATATTATATAATATATTTAAAGTAATAATATTTAAAGTACTATTTAAATTAAATATCTTTTAAATAGAATTTATATTAATAAACTTTTATAGCTATAATTATACTATAGTTATAAAGCTTATTTATATCTATTAATTTAGTTAATAATATAATTAGTAATTAGTAAGAGCTAGCTATATAATAGCTTTATAGCAGTTTAATAATATATATTTTAATACTATTTACTTATTAAATATTTACTATAAGATTCTTAAGTAAGCTTTCTATATAGCTAGTTAAAATCCCTTTAGTAACTATTATAAATAACTTTAAAATCTAATATATATCTATACTAACAATAATAGGAATTTAAATATTACTTTTTAGAAGATTTATAATTAATTTATAGAAGAAAACTATAATATTCCTACTAAAAAAATAGTATAAAGCTATTATAAGTAAAAAATAGTTCTTTAGAAGAATATAGTTAGTAGTTATTACTATATCTAATAATATATAAATTATAATATTAAGAGCTATATTTAATAATTTAATAATAATCTTTCTATTAAAATAAAAAGAAATTATTTTAAATATTAATATCTAAAGAGATTAAAATATCTTTTTATTATAAGTAATTTTAAATTTAAATTAAAACCTTATTAAGTAGTTTCTAAAAGGCAGTAAATATTACTTTTTTAATAGTAATTATAATTATTTCTATAAAAAGTAATAAGATTAAAATCTTACTATTAATACTTTAACTATAGCTTATAATAGTATTAATTAAAACTGCTATTAGCTTTTATATTAAGAAAAAAATAGCTTTTAGAATAATTACTTTAAGTTTAAATTTAATTTTATTAAATAGATTTTTAAGTTAATTATAAGTTATTTCTATATTAGGCTTAATTTATAGTAAGTATAGATTTTACTATAAAAAACTTTTCTTAAAAAGAAAAGAAAAATAGTCTGTAAATTTAATATTTTCTATTTTATTTAGTTTGTATATTATACTTAATATAGTAATAATATAAAAGAAAAAAAATAAAGAAGATTTATAAAAGATATTATTAAAGTTAAAATTAATTTAAATATAAAATTAAAATATAGTAGGAATAACTGTAAAATATTTACTATTAATACTAAATAATTAATATTTAACTATAAATAGTTATATTTATTTTATAATTATTTAATTCTATTTTAATATTCTTTTTTTTATCTATAGATTAATATAATATTATTACTATTTTATACTAATAAATTTATTTTCTTTCTATTTATATATCAGTTTTTTTATTAAATTAAACTCTTTAAATTTATCTAACTTAATAAACTATTTTATAAAAATTACTACCAGTTTAAATTTACTTATAGTTTATTTAAAATTCTAATAGATATTTATATTTTAGTAGAATTAAAATCTCTATATTATTATATTTTAGTAAAAAGCTACTATATATTAAAAGGTATCTATATTTTTTCTATATTAATATTATATTAAAATTACTTTAAGAATATATCTTTTTAAAAAATATATATTAAGTTTAATATATTTAGTTTATAACTATATTAATATTACTAACTCTACTTTATAAAGTAATTTATATAGTTTAAAAATTTCTTTTTTAATAACTATTTTATAGAATTGAATTATCTTAATATTATTTTAAATATCTATTTAAACTTAGCTTATTACCTTTTAATTTACCTTTTAAATAGTATTTTTATTAGGTTTCTTTACTATTCTTTAAGTTTTTTAATATCTTTAGTAATTTTTAATATAAAATTATAATAGTTTTACTTTAATATTCTAATAATTTTATATTAAATATTATAGTATATACTTATTAACTTAGCTATTAAATCTATTTCTCTTTATTTTATATAGAACTTTATTACTTTTAAGTTTAATTATAAATTTAATAAAGAAATAAAAACTTCTATATATAAATATCTAATTAGTATAAATTTATAAACTTTTAGAACTCTTTTTAATATATAAGTATTACTATCTATATAACTCTATATTACTATCTAAATAATCTTTCTATTATATAACTATATTTCTCACTCTATTAAAGCTACTATATCTACTGCCTATAATACTATATATATTTATATCATTACCCTTTTTAACTTTTTTTAGCTTTCTAGCAGTTAATTCTTACTATTCTTATTATAGCTAATATAGATAATACTAATAATTTATTTAGCTATATTTAAATACTAGTTTCTATAGTATATAACTTTTTTTAAAATCTTTTTTTCTTTCTTTAGTTATTTTACTGTAATTATAGTACTGCTTTTATAAAAAAGTCTTTAGTAAAAAAGAAAAGAGTTAATAGTAAGATTATTCCAATTTATATTATTCTTATATATAACTATAGCAGCTTATATCTATCTAAAAGTACTAGCTTAAAATAGTTTAATATATATAAAACTAACTATTAGTTTAAGATTATAGCTAAAATCTTATATAAGGCAAACTAATAGTAAACCTATAAGATAGCTAGCTATTATTATACTTATAGTTTTTCTTTAGCTTATTTAGCTTACTATTAGTAAATTATAAACTAATAGTAACTTAAGAAATCTCTTTTTAAGTATAAATCTCTTTCTACTTATAAAATAAGTAATATTATTAGAGATACTACTATAATATTATTCTTTTTTTATATAAAAAAATATCTAAAATAACTGCTAAAAGCTATAAATTAAATTTCTTAAAGAAAAAATATTAATATAGATATAAATTAGCTATCTTTAGAAATATAGTCTTTAGTATATTATTAAATATAGCTTTAATATTAAAATTAAAGGTATTTTCTAAACTTATTCTTAATATAAGTAGATATAGACTAAGTTTCTTAAGGTTTTTAGTCTTAATAATATATATAAGACTAACTACTTTAAAATATATCTATTTTAAGTTATAAATATTACAGACTAAAAGTCTATTATTAATTTTAGCTTTAATCTTATTAATATAGAAAAAAAAAGAGTTTTTAGTAGCTTTATATATAACTTAATAAGTTTAGAAACTTTTTTTATATTCTAATACTATCTATTATTATTATAAATAAAAAGCTTACTCTTAAGAATATTCTTTTTTAAGTTTTTCTATAGATATAATAGTAGCTCTATATATATTATCTTAATATTAATATTAATATAAAGATTAAGTTATACTAAAAGAAGCTAGAAAATATAGATAATTTTAATAATAATAATACTAATAATAATAAAGATTAAAATATAGATAATAATTTAGCTACTTAAGCTGCTATTTAGTATAAAATAGAAAAAGATATTATTAATATACTATAGCTATATAAACTTATTTAAGAGATAATATTTTACATTTAGTAGAGTATAATTTATACTTTAGAAAAATCCAACTTTAAGACTATTTAAATAGTAATAAACTGTATATACTATTTACAGTAAAAAGTAATTCTACAGTATATTTTTTAGAAGTATATAAATTAATATAAATAGTAAGTAAAGTACTTTATTAACTGCTACTATAACTTTAGCTAGTAAGTTAATAGCTTTATTAAAACTATCTATAAAAATATAAAGTTATATCTAGTTATAAATACTAAAAATCCTTTTTATTTATATAAAGCTATTATTATATAAATATTAACTTAAAAGAAGTAAGATTATAATTAAAAAGTAGCTAAAATAATAATATAGTAATACTAAAAGTATATATATTAGAAATAGCTTAATAACTTATTTATATAAATTATCTATATAGCTATTAACCTACTAGCTAAATAGTATTATTTTACTATTATTATAATATTTTTATTTATTTAGTAGGCTATACTATTATAGCTCTATAGAAATATCTTTTTATAGTAATATAGTCTTTTTTATAGTTATACTATTTTATAGTATCTTTAAATATTATAGCTACTAATAAAAAAAGATATTTACTTATATTAATAGCTTAAAAAGCTTTTAGTTAGATTTCTCTTAAAATATATATAATTTTTACTAACTGAAATTTTTAAACCTTTATAAAATTACTTCTTTAAATTTATAATCTCTCTATTATTAAAAACCTCTATAGTAAACTATATCTTTTTAGTAATAAAAAGCTTATAATATTTTTATTTCTACAGTTTAACTCTATATAAGCTATATAGTTAATACTAGCTATATAGCTAATATAGCTTTAATAGTTAAAATAAAGCTAGTAAATAATCTAATAGCTTAACTTAAATATATAGTATATATTATTATAAGTTAAGCTTAAAATATAGAGTAATTTAAAACTAACTTAAAGAATATTAATATTAAAATTATAAGACTATATAAATACTAAAGGTAGGGAAATAAAAAGTAAATAGAGCTAGAAGTACTAAAGGGGCTAAAGGTTAGTAATATTATCTTTAGCTATAAAGAAAATTATTCTAACTATATAGTAATAGCCTTAAAATAATAGCTAGATTAATATAAATACTACTTTTTATAGAGAAATATTAGAGATATATTATTTAAATAATTTAATTGTAGCTAGACTTATAGATTATTATATTATATAGATATTAATTAAATTTACTTAATATTTATTGTATTTTTTAGCTTATACTGTAATTTTAATATAATAGAGGAAAGATATAGAATATAAAGTGAAAAAATATAGTTATATAATAGAAAGGTTATTTAAATAGTAATATAAAGTTATATATATAGTAATACTTTAGTATATACTTACTTAACTTTAATAAAAGCTTAAATTAAACTCTTTAGTTTATTATCTTTTAATATTAATTTATACTATACTATTATTCTATAATTAATTACTACTCTAATAATAGCTAGATATAGCTAAGTTAAAGTTTCTATATAGCTACTATAAGATAGTTAATAGTATATCTCTATATAACTAGCTTTTTCTATAGTAATATAAAGTAGCTAATTTATATAAGTTTTTAGTAGATTTTAATTTTAAGTATTTTTACTTTACTTATTAAGTGAATTTATATTATCTTAAGATTAAAACAGCTTTAAACTAAGCTTTTACTATTATTAAAGTATAGTAATTAATATTTAAGTAGATTAAACTTTAAGCTATATATTTAAACTTAGATACTATATAACTTATAGACCTCTTAAAGTTAAATATAAGTTATTATAACTATAATTTTAAAGTTTATTAAGTTTATATTATCTATAAAAATAATTATAGTAGTTTTTTTTAATACTTTTTAGTCTATAATAAAAGTTAGATATATAGAGAATAAAAAGTATTAATAATAGAGGGAATCTCTAAAAGATTCTAACTTAAACTTAAATTAATATTATTAGTTTTCTATTTATAATTATTGAAATTATTCTATTTAATAGTAATAACTCTAACTATACTATTATCTAATAGAAAAAGTTTATTTATTTTAATTTTACTATTAGCTTTTTATATAGAGGAGTATTAAAAGCTTTATTAATATTAAAATATAATATTAAAATAATACTATCTATAGTTTAAAGCTATATATATTTAGTTTAAAAGTATATAGATAGCTATTTTATAGAATTTTTTTATTTATTATTATATTAAGCTTTTACTATTAGATTATTAACTTTAGCTGCTTTTTTAATTTAATTTACTATTACTTTCTTAAGAATTTTTCCTCATATTAAAAATAAAACTATAAATTAATATAAGTCTGCCTTATTTTTCTCTTTTTTATATTTAGCTTTAGAAATTACTATTATATTTAAATACTAAAAGGCTATTAAAAACTATATTAGAAACTAGCTTATATTTATAATTATAATAATTCTTATAGTAATTTTAATATAATTTAGCTTTAAAAGTCTATTAGACTTTCTATTTAAGTCTATAGCCTTTTAATTTTAAGTATTATATCGTATTTACATTCTCTTATTAATAGATAATATCCTTAGAATATTATTAATTTAAAGTAATTTTAACAGTAAATTGATATCTTTTTTAAGCTTTATTACTTTTAAAAAGAATTTTACTATTAGTATATTTACTTTTTCTTTTTATATAGTTATTAATTCTCTATTTAATTATTTAAATACTAAAATACTACTTAAGCTTAAAGTCTTTTAGCTTTTAATTTAAGTTTATCTTATTATTTTATAGGCTTTTTTTAGCTTATTTAATATTATATAGATTACTTCCCTCTATATAGAGGGTTTTACTCTATAGATAGTCTATCTTTTATAGTTACTTATATTTTAAAATACTATTAAAGCAGTTTCTATTTAATTTTTAGCTTACTCTCTTTATATTTAGTATTTATATATAATAGCTTTTTATATCTCTTTATTTTACTAGTTATTTCTTAGGATACCTCCTTTTATATTTAGTATATAAAACTTTTTAAGCTTATTTATAGCTTATATTAAAATTATATAGTAGTTATTTAATTTCTCTTTTATACTTAAGGAGTTTAATATTAAGAGATATTTAATATTAATAGTATATTAATCTTTATTAATTAATCTTTAATTTAATTTTAAGTTTTCTTTAAAATAATATTAAACTTTAATTAGTTATATAAATTGTAAAAGGTAATTTAATTCTCTATTTAAGGGAATCTCTATATATCTTATATAAACTTTAAATAAAGCTTAAATAAAATTAATTACTAATTCTCTACTATTTCTACCTTATTATATTATTATTCTAAAGAGTATAAATAGATTAAGATTTTAGCTTCTTATTAAATAGAGTAACTTATTTATATCTTATTATTAAGTTTACTTATTACTTTAAATTAAATAGTAGAAATTTAAGTTTTCTATTAGTATAGTTAGATACTATAGTATAATATTATATTAAGGTTATTAAAAAAGTTATTTTAATAAGTGTATATTATATTTAGTAGCTTTTAAAAATATACTAAAAATATATTAAGAGTATTTAATCTTTTATATTAATATTAGCTTAATATTAATTTAAATAAACTTTACTATTAATTTATTTTACTTTACTTTTAATAAATAGTATTATATATTAAACTTCTTTTAAACTTTAAATAATTTTATATCTATTTAACCTTAAGTAGAACATAAATATATTATTCTTTTAAAGCTTTTATATTACTAGAATATTAGCTTAACTATTCTTTTTAAATAGAGCTTTATATCTAGTATTATAGCAGTATATATTCTATTAAAGAAATTTTAATATTTAGGTATACTAAAGATTAATCTCAGTTTAATTTCTATTAGAAAACTTATTAGTTTTCTACTCTCTATTAGTAGTTTTTTTAAATATTATAATATTATTTTCTTCTATAATTCAAGTATTTAGTATAATATTAAAAGTTAAAGTAATATATTAGAAGTTAAAGTTTTTAAGTTAATAGATAATATATATAATTTATACTTATATCTCTAATAGAATCTTAAGGCTAAGTTAGTCTTTTTATATTATTTAATATTATTTTATTAAAATACTTATACTTTACTATTATCTATTTATCTTAAAATATAAAATAGTCTTTAGTTAGAATTATTTTAAGAAATTAATATAAATATTTATTATGTACTTTTTTTACTATATATTTTATTACCTATCTTATAGAGTAGTTTTTACTTTATATTAAGTAATTTTCTTTATAGTTATAATAGTAGCTTTTAGCTTTTTCCTTCTTTATTAAATATTTAGTCTTATAGCTATTTTAATACTCTATTAAACTATACTATTTATATTTTACCTTATTAATATAGTAATAAATAGAGTATTTAAACTTATAATATTAATAGTACTATTTAATATTTATTTCTTTATAAAATAATATATATTTATAGTAGCTTTCTTTTTATAATAGGTTTTATTTATATAATTAATTTATAATTACCTTAATTTTAATACTTATATAGAGTGAGTTTATTTTATCCTTCTTAATATATATTTTAGTAGTTTTACTCTTGTAATCTATAGTTTTTAATTAGCTATTAATAGAGTCTATATTAAAATATTAAATTTTAAGTTTATTATCTCTTCTATTTAAAAACTCAAAATAATAATCTATTAGAATTAATATAAAACTATTTTAATAGAAAAAACTATTTCTATTTATTTTTTAATATTTACTTTATATATATTTTAGCTATTATCTTTATATTAAAGGTAATTCTTCAGTTTCTACTTAAAAGCTACTTTATAATTAGAATATCCATAGCTTAAATTATTATATTAATTATTACTATTATTTTCTTATTAGTTCTTTTAGCTGGCTTTTTTTAAAAAGATTAAAACCTTAATAGTTACTTTATAATTTTAAATTAAAACTTAAGTATTACTATATATACTTATTATTAGTACTAATATATATATTAATACTATTAAAAAATTCAATTTAAAGTTTAATAGATTTTTTAGCTTTTTTTTAATATATTAAAGAGCTTATTTAGTTATTAGCTACAGTATAATTATATTATAGTATTAACTTAAATTTCAATATAAATTAATTAGTTTTATAATAACCTTCTTAATTTAATTAGTAAGAAATAGTATAAGTTAGTTTACTTTATTAATTATCTTTTTTATATTATCTTTATCTCAATTTTATTTTATCCCTATTAGAATAAAGTTAATATTTAGTAGTTTTAATATTAAAGTATAATATAATAAGATAATCCCTTAAGGTTTTATTTCGCTATTTATATCTGCTATTTAGTTTTATTTTAAGGCTATCTTAATATCTAGACAGTATTAAAGTCTCTAAATTATTTTCTGTTATTATTTTTAGAATATTGCTATTTATACAGTAACATATTGCTATTCATACAGTAAAATCACATAACCCCATTTTTTTCACCCTACATTTAGCATCTTCCCCCCACTACACTAAAATTACAGTATAAGTTAGGGAATATAATAAACAATAAGTAAATTCTACAGCTATCAACATAACACATCGACCTGCAAGCCTAGCTGCAGCCAAATCGTTCAAAAAACGCATCTCCGTAGTTTCCCCGAAAAGTTTGTAACTTTAAGCTGGCCCGGCTGTTATTCCAGCGGCTGCCATTGCGGCTGCTACTGCAACTGTAGCTACCCCGGCTGCTGTAACTGCCCCGGCTGCTGTGAGGGCTGCTGTGAGGGCTGTTATGAGGGCCCCGGCTGCTATGAGGGCTGCGCGTAACTGGAATAACTTCCTCTACGGCTGAAGACGGCGGCGCTGCTGATGCTGCTGACGCTGCCGGTACTGCCCTGCCTCCCCTGCCTCTGCCCCTGCCCCATCCTCCTCTCATTCCCTGGCCCCTACTATTTGTAGTGCCTTGTAATCTATTTGTAGATAGCCGTTGGGACGGCTAGCTGCTCTATGTCTCTATCTCGGCCTGCAAGAGGGTGTAGCGCACACTTAGGTTTAATTGTCGGGTTGACTGCAGGTTCTAATGAGGCTGCCTTAGGGTTGGTACTACAGCTAGAATTAAGGTTACAGCTGGAGTTAAGGCTATAGTTAAGGTTATAGCTATACCAGCTTGCAGGCTTAAAGGAATTATAAGTTTTATATTGCTAGAAAGTTAGAGCTTTCTGTAGAGGTTAATAATAACATTAGGATTATAGATTTATAGTAATAGCTTCTTAAAGTTCTAATTGTAAAAATCAGTAAAATTTATATATAAATAGAGGGAATTACTACTAAAGGCTTTTTAAGCTACTAGTAAGGATAGATTATTTTCTTTATTAGCAGCACCTTAACTATAAGGCTGTAATAGATACTATAACTGTAAGAAAGGGTATATTACTGTATAAATATACTGCAATAAGGCTGTAGCAGCTAGAGCTTAGAGCTTAAGGGTAAAACTGTAATAGTATAATAATACTATTTAGCTAGAAGATTAACAGTAATATATACAATTTATGTAGGTAACTTACTAAGCTAGAATTATCTAATATACTTTTGCTATTATTATATTATTATATTAGCTGCCTTTTAGTTATAGTTATACTCTTTTTACTCTAGTATCTATTTTATTGCTATATATAGATATAAGAAATTGCTAGTATCTATAACTAGATATAACTTTATATTTTTATAGGCAGTTTTAATAGAACTATTAACCTGCTAGCTAAAGTTATAATAATAGTTAATAAAGCAGTATACCTACTATTCCTACTAAGGTATATACTCTCTTAAAATATATTGTAGAATTATATTTTGCTGTAGGTTATATATATTATTTATTAAGGCTTAGGCGCCCTTAAAGTTATCTTTTTTAGCAGTAAAAATAATATGCTATTAGGCTGTAAATATACTATTACAGTTTGTTTTATCTAATAGCTGTAGCTGCAGCTATAACTGCAGCTGTAACTATAATACAGTAATACCCTTAGTTTTATACTTAGTTATAGCTTAGGCAGTATCTTAATAGTCTTCTATTACTGCCTTATTGCTATTAGTATTAGTATTAGTATTATTATTAGTAGTAAAGTTAGAGTTCTTCTAGTAAGCTATAATTTTAGCCCTAATGTTAGTATTAATATAAAAAATGTAGAGCTACTGCTATATGTCTGGAAAAACACAAGAAAGTGCGTTTTTAGGGGCTATTTTCTTATCTATAATAATAATAGAAGGCAGCAGAATATATAGAGAGTAATAGAGGCTATTAAGTTACTTATAAAGCTAAAGAAAACCTTCTTCTTTCTCTATATTAATAAGGCTGAAGCTAAAGTTTGTAACTAACTTCTAATTTATAATATTAGTAATCTAAAAAAGATATATTTTAAAGCGGTTAGTCTTATATATATTATCTATACTGAGAACCTCTAGAAACCTCTTCTATATCTGCTTATACTAAGAATAAGTCTAGAAGATTACTATAATTTTAGTCTTATTATTATACTTAATAAAATACTTAAGGTTATAATCCTAAAGCTACTTAACTTAAGCTTATATTACTATTAAGCTGCTAAGAGATAACTAATATAGCTTTTAATAGTTATTATAGATATCCTTTTATTAGAAGAAAGATAGATCTATTAAATTATCTCTAATAATATTATTTTTATCTTACAGACAGAAAGAGATATATACTTAAAGAGGGATTTCTTAACTTAAAGCTAAACTAAAGTCCGCTTACAATATATAATATATATAGATAGATTAAGAGAAGGGCTATAATTATACTAATAGTTAACTACCTAATATTCTTACTTCTAGTTAGTCTTTAAGCTGGTTTTTATAGAGACTTTAAATAGACAGTTAGTCTTATAGGTAGCAATATATCTAAGGCTAACTGATATAGAAGGACTGCTGCCTCCTCAGTTACAGATAAATATAACATAGGTCAGAATAATAACTCTATTGACCTTACGCTTATTGCTGCTTAACTTCTTAATAAGTATAGAGCCATTCTTATAGCAGAACCTCTAAAGGAACAGCAGAAGGTCGTTAAAGGAGTCATAGGACACAGAAGGCAGTAAATCTAATATCTAACAGTCGCTAGAGACAGAAGGAGTCCCTAGGGGTCGGCCATAACGATCAGAAGAGAGAGGCGCTATATAAAGGCAAAAGAAGCTCGGCGTTAAGAGCAAAAGCGAAGGAAGTTGTGAATTGAAAGCTGCAATAGTTGCTGTAGTGGTTATTAGTAGGTGTTAGTGTCTAAATTTTGGGCTAGGGCTGTAGCTATAGGGGGCTAAAGCCCTATAATTCAGTATATTCCCTAACTTATACTGTAATTTTAGTGGTATATAGGGAAGATACTAAATGTGGGGCAAAAGAAATAGGGTTATATAATTTTACTGTATGAATAGTAATATGTTACTGTATGAATAGCAATATTCTATTTTTAATTTTAAAGGTTATTTTATAGATATATTAATAAATATTTATTTTTACTATTTATTATTAATACTTAATTAAATATTAATATAATATTAAAAAAATACTCTATATATTATTAATTTCTTTAAAATTATAGGCTCTTTAATTTATTAAAAATACCTTTAAATAAAATCTACTTACTAAATATTTAATAGAAGATTATATTAGCTATTTCTAGCTATAATCTCTTTTTAAATAATACTAATAAATTAAATTTATAGAAAAATTAAATTATTTATATTAATTTATTATTTATCTAAATAGAAAAAGCCACTTTATTAATATTAGCTAAAGTTTTTAAAATTAAATAGCTAATCTAAAAGTAGAAGAATTTTATTAATAGTATTAATAAAAAGATATATAACTCTTAGTTTAAAGAGCTCTTATATTATATAGAGGTAATATAGAAAATAGCTAGCTAGAGTGCTAGCTAGAAAGTGTATTTAAATAAAAATAAGTTAATATAGATATTAGGAATCTTAAGATATTAAATTAAGTTATAAAATTTATAACTATTAGATATAAAGGTTAAAGTGGGGTGAAAAAGTTAAATAGAATTCCAGCAGATAGAAAAAAAGCAACTTAAAATTCAAACTTAAGCTTTAGTAATTATAATATATATAATAAAAATATAGTAAATTTAAATATTAAGTTTCCTTATTAAGAGACTATTTTTATTATTATTAAATATAGTACTAACTATTTATCTTTATTATTTAAAAATACTATATAGTTTTAATTTATTTAATAATATTAAGTAAAGCTAAAAAAAAAAACTAAATATATTATAATAGCTAAACTCTAGTTTATTTAATTATATTATATAACTCTAAATTATCTCCCACTATATACTGTTATCCCTCCTTTCCAGCCTAACAAATATTTACAGAATATAAAGAAAAGAAAGAGGCTTAGTTGTTGCGCCCGAGCCTCTACCCTACTAATAGAAAGTTCCTCATTGACGGCCTTCCATGCACTCAGAAAATAAAACGTCTACAAATGACACCACATGGCTCAAATCGCCGGGAGCTATACCAGGACCTGTTTTCCCAACATGCACATTGGTTCGCAAGTGTCCTATGGGCTGCATCTCGATTCCTGCCCCCATGCTCGACATCCTGCTGCCAGCCGGCTCTACAACGATCGTATTGTGACTTTTGGTGCTCATCAGTTGCGCGCCTGCGCTCGTCTTGCTATCTTCTTCGACATCGATCTTGATCTCCTGGAACACCATGATTCCCCCATACGATGGTGATGCCGAGGATGAATCATTTCGACTGGAGTACATCGAGACATCTCCAGAATCAATCGAGTGAGTGCGATCGACGTTGCTGGGTGGGCACAAGTTGATGGTTGAACCAGTACGCACCGAGTCAGGCGAAGAGCCTCTGCGGCCCCCATTGGCCTTTGATAAGACCGAGTTGCTTCCCGTCGATACGCTCAAACTTCCAGATCGCCACAGCTTGGATAGTGAGGCTGCACCATTATTTCTTGGTCCCTGTGCTCTAGCTGCGCTCTTCTTAATTATGGGTCCGAATTCCTCAAGAGCACCTCTTGTAAACTCGTGTCCGAATTTGGCTGGAATCTGATGCATCTTGAAAAGGCTTAGGGGAACAAACTCGCATCTTGGGCTGGACAATCCCGAGTGAATCGGGATCACGAAGCGCATCGCAATCATGGCTGACCGATTTGAGCTATAATCCCCCATGGATGGCAGCTCAACGACGGTCGAGGTGAGGGTGGCTTCGTTAAACAAGGTCTCTTGGGTCCACTCCCGGAGGCCTTTGATGACTTCCACGAGCTGACTCGCAAATTTCCCCTCCTTTGGGGATTGTGATGGGAAGTCTTCTTCAGTCAAAGCTCGAAGAAGCTTAGATACCGTCAGGTTCTCAAACCGCCTTAGGAACTCCATATGCCAGCCCTTGAGCTCGGGTATGGGAAGCGACATAGACGGAAGCATATCCCTAGCGCCCTTTCGCACCATAATCTCAAACCCAAGAGAATTAGGCCGAGCACGGATGGCAAACAAGGCTAGTTGCACACCAGCGTGAGTACTTTTCTGTCGAGTCGTGTAGCTTACCATATCGCGAAGCTTTTGGTCAAACCCTACGCTCTTAATCTGCATGCTCGTGCGGATAATGCCACTGACTTGCTGGATTTCGGCGAAGCGATAACCAGCAGATACATATCGCTCGGCGTCTTGATCCGACTCAATTCTTCGAACCAAGAACATCAGAGATCCACAGGCATCTTGCTCCGAAAAGCTGATGCCTTTTTCGACGTCGGCTCCTAGGTTCGCTGGAAGGGAGCCATGTTCCAAACTGGTCTCCCAAGACGGATTATTTTGAAGCTGCGAACGGGATCGCTTCTCGAGACCACCTGTTGGCAGGATCTCATCCCAGAGCACTCCTGCAGACGTAATGTGGTCCTTCAACCGATCAGCCAAAGAGGCCGCAGCGACGCAAAAGAGCTCCCGGAAGATGAATTCGTAATCCTCAATCATTTCGCCATGTTCATCGATGAGCCGGATGCCATGCTTTCCATCCCTCTCACGGCTAGAATGCGGCAACACGGCTAGATGATGTCGCATGCCGCCGATGAGGCTAGAGATGCCGCTCCAATTTCGAGAAGCGTGGAACATCCAGTGGAACAGAGGATGACCAATGTTGAAGCCCTCCTTGGAATGCTGCTCTGATCAGCAACAGGTAATGCGCTAGGTCAAGTCATGGGTTCTTACCCTCTCCAAGAAGGAGTCTGTGACGAGAGTGCTGGGGATGAGTCCATCAGTAGTGACCAAGATTCTACCGGTCTTGTCGAAAATGGCTGCCCCCAAGGTGATTTGGCGGGCCCGGAGCGCTGTCTTTCTCATGCTCTTTGCACGAAGAATGGCTGAGCCAGCGATAATGACACAAGCGCCAATGGACTATGCCGGATGTCAGCAACCTATCAACGAGATAACCCAGGCTCACTGGGGCAGTACTAAGTACTAACTAGACAAATGACAACTATGACAGTGGCAGTTCTTGAAGGCTCGTTGCCCTCGGGCTTTGAATTGATTAGGCGATATTGCGTGCCGACAGCAGCACACCAATGCATTCCGGACACGGCACCAGCTAGTATGACGGCAGAGATGGCTCGCTTCCACCAAGAGGACACCCATGCTGCTCGGAAGACGAAAAACATGGCGAGTGCGACGATGCTGGCAACAACAGCGATGATTGCTGCGCCAATAACATATGAGGGCCGGTAGACGCAAATATAGTTCGAAATGGAGGCATTGCCCATGTAGTGCATGCCACAGACAGCAGCGCCACAAAGGAGACCGCCGGTGCAGACTCTCCACCAAGACACGCGGTTATTCGTTCCGACGGCGATGAAGGCAGCGAGAAGCACGATGATTGGGACGAAGAAGGATATGGCGGTAATCCCACTCGAGTAGGCAACTTGCAGATCGGATTGTCCGTCAGCGAGGTCGATGGCTCGGTTACCAATGAAATGCTAGATAGATGATGAGCTACAAGGGGAGAATGGGCGGCACGACGTTACGCACCATGCACCAAATTGATATACCACCCATGGTAATGGCAGAGCTCACCAGGAGCAAGCTGGTCCGGGTCAGTCAGCCAGTTTAAAAGAGAAGTGGTTGGAGGTATACTGGTTGAATAGACCTCTGGAACTAGTCCTTTGGTTGATTAATTCGAGGGTGGAAGCGGCACCGATCAAGCTGACGACATAGCTAAGGGCGACAAAGCCAGCATTAAAGCTCTGAGGGACTATACGACCGTGGTATTGGTCGAAGAGGTCTTGGGAGGAGGACATGGTGAAGAAGAGCCGTGTATCGGCCGGCGACTCCCAGTGATGTTGCCGTCTTGGGCCGAGGGAGGATTCTTGATATTCTACAGGACAGAGCGGGACATGATGGAAGAGGAGGGGTAGAGGCACAGGATCTCTTAACTACTGATAAACGCTTACAGGAGTGAGGACTACGTCGGTTCTGGTGGAAGTTTGCATTCACATGGACTTGGACATTAGACGGAACGGACGGCTTAGAGAGCACTAGGCGCAAGAGCAGGCCTCGATTAACCCTTGTTCGGATCGGAAGAGGCTCCTCTTTCAGTCAGCCTCCATAT
Organism: Ilyonectria mors-panacis; assembly: GCA_002991585.1. NCBI lineage: Eukaryota > Fungi > Ascomycota > Sordariomycetes > Hypocreales > Nectriaceae > Ilyonectria > Ilyonectria mors-panacis. Next base: position 107,761 of record PPHJ01000042.1, read on the forward strand.
ATCTCCCCGTCTAGCCTCCTCATTGGGTCGCCTCGGTCCAACGATGAATCTGCCACTCGATCGCGGTGGGCCTCGGAACACCAAGCGCGGCCGGTACAGCTCTGACACTAACCTTGGCCTGCTGAGGTGACCCACATCCGACTTATCATCCATATTCCAGGCCCCAGGTCTCGCTTGAGCGACCAGGGGAGAGACGGGACCCCGAGAAATTGTGACCTGATGATGCACTAATTCAGCAATCGTGGTGTTTGGACAGAAGAGCGCCGAGGATCGAGATAGTGGTAGATCTGATGATAAGCACGACAATAAATTGATACTGAGTTGGGAATTTAACATGATGGTACAGATGGCTTTGACTGAGCACGAGGAGAGCGAAACTTTCAGCGTTGACTCTTTTGGACGAGACAAGAGCCATACTTATCCATTCTGTACCATACCCGAATGAAGGGTGGGTGCAGAAGCCACTGATACAGGGAGTGGAAGGGAGGGTGGAGTGGGCCGGAACCGGGAATTTCTTTTCTTGTGGCGGCGTATGAGAGAGTTTGGATGAGATTACGCTAAAAGGTGGGTGATCAAAACGGGGAATTGATTGACGATGAAGCAGGGGGAGGGAGTAGCTGAAAAGGTAGAAAAAGTTAGTTGTTAAGCGACATGGCAATCATGCATTAGCGTGAAGCGGTTCACTAGTTAATGTGTCGGTTTGTCACCGAGTCGGAGTATTCGAGGCCGAGGAGTTCACCATTATTTGTCACAATGTGTTGTTGTGATGTGGCTGCTTCTCGGTTAATTCTACATGCATTTCTTGGGATGAGTTCGGCCTACCGGGACTCTCTGCAATCTTTCCATGGCGGGAGATTTGGTGAGATATGATGATGCACAGTGAAGGGACCACTATTGAATCATCCAAGAACGGGAATAATTATTCTCACAGCAAGGTATTGGTACGTAGCAATACGGTGGCTGGCTGAAAACGCCACGGATCAAGTAGCCCCGCGATGCGCCCGCCCGCATGCCGCATTTTCATGGTGGCGTTAAGGGGAAGTTGCATCCATGTTTTGTAAAGGATTTGTCAGTCATCGTTTATCTCGGCTCATGTTACCCGGGGACAGCTGTTTTTGGACATAAACATCCCGACTCAGCTAAACGTATTCTGGTTACAGAGACATTACAACGTGGCAAACCCTCTGTATTCGCTTCTGTCGCAGTCTAGAACTCTCAATGTCACCAACGACAGCGAGCGGGCGTATGCAGTATTGGGAATGGCTTCTGACATAGATCTCAACAGCTTAAAACTTGACTACAATAAGTCTGAAGGACGGGTACAAGGAGGTCGCCCAAAATCTGATTCGTACGAGTCCTTACGGCACGAGGCTGGATATTCTGAGTAAAGCGATTGACATTCACTTCCAGAATTCGGTCGCTTGGGAGAAATGGATGGGATTTCTGGATCACACCATTATCACAGGTAACACGTCAACAGTCGGCATTCCGGAGCACCTCCTTCTCCGACAAAACGAGTTCAACGTGTCTGCGGCTTAGCCACTGAGTCAGATCCCGTTGATACCACTACCAACCGATGAGCTTCGGGGACGGCTGAATCCCTTATATGTGCCGCTGATGTTGCCAAAGACTCACTGCGGGTCTAATGCATCCGACAGCCCACTTCCTCCGTCGCCCATCTGCCAGAGAAAAGACATCGATTCCTTCCCGTCCTAGGTCGTAGATTGGCGAACAAAAGGTCCGGTTATCTCTCTCCTCACCTCGTGCTTTGGCGTTCCGGGGCTCCCTCCCTGACTAGGACCACTGTACAGCGCGACCGGACACGATTCAACATCATCAGGAAGTACTGGAGAAAGAAACGCCTAACGTACATGGTGAGCGAGTCGCCAGAACAATCGAGTCGCCACTTTCACCGTGACCACGCGACCCAAAATACTCGCACGCGATTTCCTCGACCAACAACAATGGAATCCGCTTGTCAAGAACGTCGGCTATTGTTGGCTTTGAAAAAAGACCTATCACCCAAAGTTGGGCGTCTTGCTACTATATACAACGTCCCTCTATTAACACTCCATGACGGGAACTAACTGATCTAGAGGAGTGGATAATTTTTCAATATGTTATCGACCTAGATTTGCAATTATTTTCTCCCTGGCTTTACAAGGTGGAAAATATAGTTAATAAACTGCCTGCTAACTGTAATATATCTTTAGTTTATAAGCACTAAATCTCTAATTTTATTAAGTAATAACTAGAGTTAAAAATATATTCTTTTTATAAATATAATTATAAAAAGACTATATATAAATATCTAAATATTATTTATAACTAGTTTTCTTTTAATAAAAAACCCTAATATTTAAATTTACTGTATTTCTATTATATATTTTATAATATAATAAAGTTTTTAAATTAAAGCTTAAATATTTTTCTATTTATTATCTTAAGAAACCTCTAGCTTTTAAAATTTTATTTATTATTTTAAAAGTCTTAAGTTAATATTAATAGAGTATTATTATTATTATTATTATTTATACTCTATATAAGCTAGCTAGCTATATAGTTCTTCTTCTAAATTATCTAGACTAATTTATAGTAAAGAAAAAAACCTAATAGCAAGCTATAGGATAAAAACCCTCTACTACTTACACCTAAAGGGGAAATAAATTAAGTTCAGTATATATATACAGTAATATAATTTATAGGCAGTTTACTTTACAGAAAAAGCTAGTAATATACCTACTTCTAAAGAAACCTCTTAGAGCTTAGCCTAAATAGTATCCTAAAATTCCTTTAATCTTAAAGTAAATCTAAATAGATTTTACTAGTTTTTATTTTTATCTTTCTAATTGCTATTCTTCTTACTATTACTTAATAGGCTTAAAATACTTTTTTTACTTTTATTAATATAAGCTTTCTTATTCAGTTAATTAGCTTAAATACTACTAGAGGCAGACTTAAGTCTAGCTTAGTTTAAAGCTACTTTAAAGACTATTTAAATTCCTTATAAATTAAATAATTTAATACAGTAATTAATATTAGTATATTTACTATATTTTACAGTAGGTATACTATATATCTATACTGCTTATTTAGAATATTAAACTATAAAGATCTCTTTAAATAGATATTTCTTATTTATTCCTACTCTTTTATATATTATATAATATATATAGAACTATACTAAGTGTAGCTTATTATAGTTACAGTATATTAAGAGGATCTTATTTATAAAAATAGAATAGACTATATTCTTTATATAGTAAGCTTTTCTATAGTAGCTATATTTAATATACTTCTAATAGTATTATATAATATATTTAAAGTAGTAATATTTAAAATACTATTTAAATTAAATATCCTCTAAATAGAGCTTAAATTAATAAACCTCTATAGCTATAATTATATTTTAATTATAGAACTTATTTATATCTATTAGTTTAGTTAATAATATGACTAGTAATTAATAAAAGGTAGCTATATAATAGCTTTATAGTAATTTAATAATATATACTTTAATACTATTTACTTATTAAATATTTACTATAAGATTCTTAAGTAAGCCTTCTATATAATTAGTTAAAATCCCTTTAGTAATTATTATAAACTGCTTTAAAACCTAATATATATTTATACTAAAGATAATAGAAATTTAAATATTATTCTTTAGGAGATTTACAATTAGTCTATAAAAAAGAACTATAATATTCCTATTAAAGAGGCAGTATAAAATTACTATAGATAAAGAGTAGCTTTTTAAAAGAATATAGTTAGTAGCTACTACTATATTTAATAGTATATAGACTGTAATATTAAAAACTATATTTAATAATTTAATAATAATCTCTCTATTAAGATAAAAAGGGATTATTTTAAATATTAATATCTAAAGAGATTAAAGTATTCTCTTATTATAAGTAATTTAAGTTTAAATTATAGCCTTATTAGGTAGTTTCTAAAGGGCAGTAGATACTGCTTTTTTAATAGTAATTATAATTATTTCTATAAGAAGTAATAAAATTGGAATCTTACTATTAGTACTTTAGGTATAGCTTATAGCAGTATTAACTAGAATTACTATTAGTTTTTATATTAAAAAGAAAGTAGCTTTTAGAATAATTACTTTAAATTTAAGTTTAATTTTATTAAATAGATTTTTAAGTTAATTGCAGATTATTTCTATACTGAGCTTAATTTATAGTAAGTATAGATTTTACTATAAAAGGTTTTTCTTAAGGAAATAATCTATAAACTTAATATTCTCTATTTCGCTCAGCCTATATACTATACTTAATATAGTAATAATATAAAAGAAAAAAGAGGTAAAAAAGATCTATAGAAGATATTACTAAAGTTAGAATTAATTTTAGATATAAAATTAAAATTTAGTAGGGGTAACTATAAAATGTTTACTATTATTACTAGACAATATTAATAGAATAGTTTTTTTCTGTTTAAATAAAATTAAAGTTAATATTAATAATTTTATTTTTTATAAATTAATTCTATTACTATTATTTAAAAATAACTAAAATAACTTATTAACTTATATTTAATTATACTATATAGTAAAATAAATAATTTAAAAGTTTATATTTATAAAAGTATAATACTTTTAATAAGAGAACTTAGTATTTAAATTTACTATATTTTTATTATATATATTATAATTACTAAAGCTTAAATTTAAATTTTAAGCTGCTTTTTTTCTATTTATTAAAATTTTATCCCACTTTTTCACTTTATAGCTATTTTAATTTTAATATTTAGAGTTATAAATTCTATAACTTAACTTAATACTTTAAAATTCCTAATATCTATATTAATCTATATTTAAATTCAATTTTTAGCTAATATTATAGCTAGCTATTATCTATACTATTTTTATATAATATAAGAGCTTCTTAAATTAAAAGTTATATATCTCTTTATTAATACTATTAATAAAGTTCTTTTACTTTTAAATTAGCTATTTAATTTTAAAGATTTTAGCTAATATTAATAGAGTAGTTTTTTTTATTTAAATAAATAATAAATTAATATCAGTAATTTAATTTCTTTATAAATTTAATCTATTAGTATTATTTAAAAAGAAATTATAGCTAAAAATAGTTAATATAATCTTCTATTAACTATTTAGTAAATAGATTCTATTTAAAAGAAATTTTAATAAATTAAGAAACTTATAGTTTTAAAGAAATTAATAATATGTAGAGTATTTTTTTTTTAGTATTATATTAATACTTAATATTATATAGATATAAAAAGTAATTAATATATTTTAAGTTTCTATTAATATTAAATTATAAAATTTAGTAAATAATTAAAGTAGCTATAATAAAAGTTAAAAAAAATCTATAATTATTAAAAAAGAAGTTAATTCTTTAATAATAAAAAATATTAATTCTTTTTATATTTTATTATTTAAAATAAAATTACTATTTTAAGGTTATTATTTATAAATAGTAAGATTATTAATAAGTAGTAAGTAGGAATAAAAAATACTAAAAATACATAATCTATTTAAAAAGTAGCTTTAATAATAACTAAAAGTATAATATATTTACTATAGTAGATAGAGGTTAAAATTAAAGGTAGGAAAAATAGATTAAATAAATAAAATTAATAACTACTATATTTAGTACTATTTAATTAAATAGTTTATTAAAAAGAGACTAAAGAAAATAGACTGGAAAAACTATAAATTAAGCTGAAAACTAATTATAACTAAAGATATAGCTAAATAGCTATTTTAATAACTATTTTATAAAAGGAATTATTTCTACTATAAGAGTTAATTTTATTAGAATAATACAGTAAATAGATAGAATAAGTAGAACTATATTATAAAGTGTTTCCTTAATAAATATAGAATTTACACTTATTAAATAGCTTTTTAAAAGAGGCCTACTAGCTAACTAATAGATAGACTAACTAAATAGATATATAATAATATACTACTCTTATAATTATCTCTCTCTCTTATAAGCTTTATCTTAAAGTGTAATTTTAACTTCTAAAAAAGCTTATTACTATAGCTTATAGGCTTATTATATAGTCTTTAGAATTAATTAGAGCTAGTATATTATAGAGTAAGGTTTATTATTATTATTATTATTAGCCTAAGTATTTAGTAAGTTATAGCTAAACTGATATTAAATTATACTTTTAGAGGTTAATATTTATTATTATTCCTACTTATATAGAATTCTAGCTTTTCTTCTTTCTTTTAATATTATTACTAATACTATCTTATATATCTGCTATTATATTTTATTTCTTCTTTTAAGTTTCTTAATTTTTCTTAATTCTTTTAAATCTTTTTTCTTCTATTATCTATTTACCTTTTATCTAATAAGTTACTATTAAAATATCTATTTTTATAGTTATCTAAAAAGTATTAAAAGAGTTTAAAACTTAATTTCAAGCTAACTTTCTATTTTCTAATAATAAATTGTAAAGTATAAAAAATAAAATTATACTCTATTTATACTATTTAATATAAAAGTATTACTCTTTCTTCTATATTTATATATATAGCTTTTTATCTTTTTATTATACTATTTATAAGGTATCTAACTAGAAATATAGTATAGTAGGTATTTACCTAATATTTATTATTTATCTATTAAGTATTCTAACTATTTTAAATTTCTATTAAGCTTATAGATACCATTTAATAGTATTAAAACCACCTAAATTAATATACTTTTTAAAATTAATTTAATACTATACCTTCTCTCTTTAATTTAAAATACTAAAGAATTATCCAGTTTATAAAGACAGCTTTAACTATATAGCACTATCTTTTTAAATTTATTAAAACCCTAATAGGTATCTATAATATAGATATTAGATATTTTACACTTTTTATATTAAAAGATATTATATTCTTCCCAGTTAGTTAAGCTTTAAATTAACTATATAGTAAGTTTTTATTCTTTTTATCTTTATTATTATTAATTATTTTTAGCTGGAATTATTATTTAATATATTTATAATTAAGCTATAGAAGTAATTAAACTTAACTACCTCTTTTTACTACTATAAATCTATTTAGACTTAAGCTCTTCTTTTAGTATTTTATTATTTATTAGTAGCTAAATATATAGCTATTACTTCTATATCTTTTAAGAGTTTTTTATTAGTATATTCTAATAATTTTTCAGTATTTATTAAGACTGCTATTCTTAAGTACTATAGTAATAATACTTCTACCTTTTTTATTATTTTTACTAGTACTCTTTCTATCTGCTATAATACTATTAGTAGTCTATTTACTATATTTCCTACTATATATTAAGTTACTACTTAGTTACTACCTAAAGAGATTAATAAAAAGAAAAAAGAAAAAAAAAAGGAGATTAATAAGAAGTATAAAAAGAAGGAGGATAAATTAACTAATTTATTTACACTCTACTTTAAATAGATACTGCTTTATATTATATTACTACTAGCTTATAAGCTAAAAGCTTTTATTTTACTTAAAACTTCCATTTATTTAAAGTTTATTATTTACTTAGTAAGTATTTCTATTTACTATAGCAGCTATATCTATAAGACTCTTACTAAATAGAAAAGTATTTTTAGTTATATTTTTTATAGTTATATTTTTTTCTAGTATTTAATTTATCTCTAAATTAAGATATTTAAAATATAGTATCTTAGTTTATATATTTATTATATATTCTATAAGTAATAACTATATTATTTATTATTCTATTTTTAGTAACTTTACTTCTTTTAGTAGTAATACCTTTAGATTACTTATAATATATTTATTAAGTATTTTAATAGTTTCTAAATATTATATTCTACTAGCTATTCTATCTATTTTATTAGGTAGAAGATATTATCTCTAATTTTCTTATTAGCTATAATTTCTTTTACTTTTTATTTATTTTTATTTTCTTTTAATTTAAAGAGATTTATTAAGTATCTATTAAGTATTTATTAAGCTTCTAGCTATAATTCTAAAAGTAAGACTGAGAATATATTATATATATATATCTATATTATTTAAGTAAGTAAGTTTAATAGGCCTATTTTCTAATTCTTTTAGTAATAGTAATCTTAATATATTTAGAGGTTAGTTTACAGTATTTAAATTAGAAATTTCTTATAGAAAGATTTACAGTTTAACCTATTTAATATTTCTATATTTAATATTTTTATATTATAGTATTTAGCCTATAATTCTACTATTTATTACTATATCTTTTATACTTTAATATATACTTATTAAAGAGTTATAATATACTTAGTAACTCTTTAAACTAAAGTCTTAAAATATTAGAATATATATTTCACAATTCTAAAGTAATATCTATATAGTGTCTTTATTAAAGAGACTCTAATAGTACTGTAATAACTATTATTATATATAAATATAGCCTCTAGTAATTATACTGCCTACTATAGATAGTAGTAAGTTACCTATATAAATTTAAAGGTATCTTTCTATAATTTAATTTATTCTTTTAGTCTAACTATTTATCTATAGATAGTATGCAGTCAATATTTATTAAGTAGTTATTTATTCTATTATAAGATCTCTTTAGAATTAACTTATAAAGAGCTTATTTTAATTACTAATAATATTCTTTAGAGTTCTATATTAGTATTCTATATACTTATAGATTAGCTATACTAATTAGGCTGCTATTAAAGTCTTTTTATATAGTAAGAAAATTACAAATTTAATTATCTAATATATAATTACTAAAATTATATTATATTTTTTACTATCTATCTAAATACTATTTAGTAACTTTATAATAAAGTCTATACTTATTTCTTAAAATAGATAAGGTAGTAATAATAGGGATTATAATATACTATAAAGCTTATATCTTAATATATATACTCTAAAATAATATTAATATCTAATAGTATATTCTACTATATTATCTCTAATTAGATTCTAATAGAACTTTTAACTAATTAACTTAAAAGTCTTCTAAACTTCTATATATTCAGCTCTTAAGTTATTATAATATCTATATAGAATTTCCAATTTTAATACTTTTTATATAGAAATTATAAGTTTACTCTTAAAGAAGAGTATATTCTATTTATTATAATAATATTCTTCTAACTTATTACTAATTACCTATTAAACTTTCTCTAACTATAGCTAATAAAATTAATTTCCAGCTTACAGTCTTTAGACTAATTTTTCTAACTTTATAGAAAGTTATAATAAGAATACTATTTTACTCTTTATTAATTCTTCTATAATAGAATATAGAATATATTACTCTAAATTAATAATTTCAGCTTTAAATAAGTTTTTTAAACTTCTATAAAAGGTTTACTCTTACTAATTATTCTCTATTTAGTCTATTATTACTTAAGCTTTTTTAATACTTCTTATAATAATAGAAATTAATACTTTTAATATCTAACTTTTCTTAGTAGTATTTTAATTTCAGTTTTAAAATAAAAGTATCTATATCTTAACTTAAAATTTAATAGAGTCTATTAGGCTTATTTATACTACTTATATATATATATTTTAGTAACTTCTATTCTTTCTTTTAATCTACTAATTATTTATTGGATATTTAGTAGGAGTTTATTAACTATATATATATATAAGGGTTAGTCTCACCAGAGTAATACAGTAGATATAATAGGGTAGGTATAACTGTATTGTAAAGTATTCACTTAACGAGTGCAGAACCCGCACTTGCTGGATGGCTCTTTAAAGGGGGCCCCGCTAGCTAACTAATAGCTAGGCTAGCTAGATGGGTGCGCAACTGTGCGCTACTCTTACAATTATCTCCCCCTCTCGCAAGCCTCGTCCCAAGGCGTAGTATTAACCTCTGGGGAAGCTTAATACAGTAGCTTGTGTGGTCGTTGTGTAGTCTCCGGAATCGGCCGTCCTTAGTGTGTTGCGGGGCGGGGTTGTTATTGTTGTTATTGTTGGTCCGAGCGCCCGGCGCGAGTTGCGGCCGGACTGGCGTCGGCCTGTAATTCCGGGGTCAATGTTTATTGTTATTCCCGCTCGTGCAGGGTTCCGGCTTCTCTTCTTTCTTCTAATACTACTGCTAATACCATCTTGTGTGTCTGCTGTTATGTTTTGTCTTTTCTCCTAAGTCTTTTAATTTTTCTCGACCTTTTTAAACCCTTTTTTCTCTATTGTCTATTTGCCCTTTGCCTGATGAGTTACCGCCGAGATGTCTGTTTTTGTAGTTGCCCAAAAGGTGTTAGAGGAGTTTGAAACTTAGTTTCAGGCTGACTTTCTGTTTTCTAATAATAAATTTCAGGGTATAAAGGATAGGGTTGCGCTCTGTTCGTACTGTTTGATGCAGAAGTATTACTCTTTCTCCTATACTTATATATATAGCTTTTTGTCTTCTTGTTGTGCTATTTGTAAGGCGTCTAACTAGAAATATAGTGTAGTAGGTATTTGTTTAGTATTTGTTATTTGTTTGTTAAGTGTTCTAACTATTTTAGATTTCTATTAAGCTTATAGATACTGCCTGATAGTATTAGAACTATCTAAATTAGTATACCTTCTAAGATTAATTTAATACTATATCTTCTCCCTCTAACTTAGGATAATAGAGAATTATTCAGTCTGTAAAGATAGTTTTAGCTATATAGTGCTATCTTCTTGAATTTATTAAGAATTTAGTAGGTATCTATAATATAGATGCTGGATACTCTGTACTTTTATACTAGAAGGTATTATATTTCTTTTAGTTAGTTAAGCTTTAGACTGACTATATAGTAAGTTTCTATTCCTTTTGTCTTTACTATTATTAATTATTTTTAGCTAGAATTATTATTTAGTGTGTCTGTAGCTGAGCTATAGGAGTAGTTAGACTTAACTATTCCTCTTTACTGCTGTAAATCTATTTAAATTTAAGTTCTTCTCTTAGTATTCTGTTATCTATTAGTAGCTAAGTATATAGCTATTACTTTTATACTCTCTAAGGGTTTTTTATTAGTGTATTCTAATAATTTTTCGGTGTCTATTAAGGCTACTATTCTTAAGTACTATAGTAATAATACTCTTACTCCTTCTGTTATTTTTACTAGTGCTTCTTCTGTCTGCTATAGTACTGCTAGTAATCTGCCTGCTGTATTTCCTGCTGTGTATATTAGGCTACTATTTGTCTACTACCTAAGGAGATTAATAAAAAGAAGGAAGAAAAAGAGGAAGAGGAAATTAAGGATAAGTATAAGGAGGATAAGGAGGAGTTAGTTAATTTATTTATATCCCCCTTTAGATAGATACTGTCTTATATTGTGTTACTGTTAGCTTGTAAGCTAAAGGCTTCTATTTTGCCTAAGACTTCTATTTGCTTAAGATTTATTACTTATTTAGTAAGTATTTCTGTCTGTTATAGTAGCTATATCTATAAGACTCCTGCTAAATAGAGGAGTGTCTCTAGTTGTATTTTTTGTAGTTGTATTTTTTTCTGGTGTTTAGTCTGTTTTTAGGTTATAGTGTTTGAAATACAGTATTTAAGTTTGTATATTTATTATATATTCTGTAAGTAATAACTATTTTACTTATTATTCTATTTCTAGTAATTTTACTTTTTCTAGCAGTAATATCTTTAGATTGCTTATAATATATTTATTAAATATTCTAGTAGTTTTTAAGTATTATATTCTACTGGCTATTCTATCTATTTTACTAGGTAGAAGGTATTATTTCTAATCTTCTTATTAGCTATAATTTCTTCTACTTTCTACTTATTTTTATCTTCTTTTAGTTTAGAGAGGTTTATTAAGTATCTATTAAGTATTTATTGAGCTTCTAGCTATAGTTTTAGGAGTGAGACTAAGAATATATTATATATATATCTGTATTATTTAGGTAAGTAGATCTAATAGGCCTATTTTCTAATTCTTTTTAGCAATAGTAACCTTAATATATTTAGGGGCTAGTTTATAGTGTTTAAATTAGAAATTCCTTATAGAGAGGCCTATAGTCTGTTCTATTTAATATTTCTATACTTAATATCTCTTATTATAGTATTTAGCCTGTAATTTTACTATCTGTTACTATACCTTTTATACTTTAGTGTGTACTTATTAAAGAGTTGTAATATATTTAATAACTTTCTAAACTAAAGTCTTAGAATATTAGGATATATATTTTATAATTCTGGGGTGATATCTGTATAGTGCCTCTATTAGAGAGACTCTAATAGTGTTATAGTAACTGTTATTATATATAAATATAGCCTCTAGTAACTGTACTGCCTACTGTAGTAGTAAGTTATCTATATAGATTTAGAGGTATCTTTCTATAATTTGGTTTATTTTTTTAGTCTGACTGTCTGTCTGTAGATAATATACAGTTAATATTTATTAAGTAGTTATCTATTCTATTATAAGGTCTCCCCAGAATTAACTTATAAAGAGCTTATCTCAGTTATTAATAATACCCTTTAGGGTTTTATATTAGTATTCTATATACTTATAGATTAGCTGTACTAGTTGGACTGCTATTAAGGTCTTTTTATATAGTAAGAAGATTGCAAATTTAGTTATACAGTATATAATCACTAGAATTATATTATATTCTTTGCTATCTGCCTGAGTACTATTTAGTAACTCTATAATAAAGTCTATACTTATTTCTTAGAATAAATAAGCTGGTAATAATAGGGATTGCAATATGCTGTAGGGCTTGTGCTTTAGTGTGTATACTTTAAGATAATATTGATATCTAGCAGTATATTCTGCTATATTGTCTCTAATTAGGTTCTAATAGAACTTTTAACTAATTAGCTTAAGGGTTTTCTAAGCCTCTATATATCTGGCTCTTAGGTTATTATAGTGTCTGTATAGGATTTCCAATCTTAATGCTTCTTATATAGGAATTATAAGTTTACTCTTAAAGAAGAGTATACTCTATTTATTATAATAGTATTTTTCTGACTTATTACTAGTTGCCTGTTAAACTTTCTCTAACTGTAGCTAATAGAATTAGTTTTTAGTCTGCAGTCTTTAGACTAATCCTTTTAACTTTATAGAAAGTTGCAATAAGAATACTATTTTACTCTTTATTAACTCTTCTATAATAGGGTATAAAATATATTACTTTAGATTAATAACTCTAGCTTTAGATAAGTTTTTTAGACTTCTATAAGAAGTTTACTCTTATTAAGCTTTCTCTATTTAGTCTGTTATTACTTAAGCTCTTTTAGTACTTTTTGTAATAATAGAGATTAATACTTCTAGTGTCTAACTTTCCTTAGTAGTATTCTGATTTTAGTCTTAAGATAAGGGTATCTATATTTTAACTTAAGGTTTAGTGGGGTCTATTAGGCTTATCTGCACTGCTTGTATATATATCTTAGTAATTTTTATTCTTTTCTTTAATTTACTAATTGTTTGTTAGATATTTAGTGGGAGTTTGTTAACTATATATAGCTTCTAAGCTAGTATAGGGAGTATATTATTATATTTTACTTCCCCTTCTATATAGTCTGGTTAATAAGAGATTCTATTAGTTAGATTTAATTTCTCTAGCTAATACTTAATATTAAAGTTAAATAGTGCCAATCTGTATACCTACCTAGTTAGTCTTCTATAAAGATCTCTAGCTAGTGCCTTAATAACTCTCTTAAGGACTTTATAGTCTATTAATAGAAGGAACTTATCTAATAACTTAAGGAGGTAGTAACTTTAGTATTTTAGGCTCTTAATAATAGCTAATAGCTCTTACTATTTAATGCTTTAGTAATACTCTATATTAGAAAGCTTTTTAGACTAGTATACTACTAGCCTCTATTAGTCTCTATATAACTGAGTCAGAATGCCTGAGACTGCCTTTAGTGATATATCTATCTCTATCTGGCTTTATAGCTTTAGATCTTAATATCTTAGGATAGTTATTAAGTAGAATGCGGATTTTAATGTTTGGAATGCCTCTTTTTATTTTAATTCCTAAAGGAAACCTATCTTTTGGTCTTTAGTTTTTAGGAGCTCTATTAATAGTGCTATAATTTTGGAGTATCTAGAAATAAACTTATAATAGAAGTTATAAAATCCCTAAAAGATTTAGATATTTTTTATACTGGTAGGCATTAGCTATTTAGCTACTATTTAAACTTTTAATAGATTTATATTTAGGTCTTCTTAAGTAATTATATACTCTAAAAACTTAACTTCCTATTAGTAGAATATATATTTAGACAGTTTTATATATAGCTGGAACTATTATAGTCTTTATAATACTTTTCTAATATCCTTAGTATATTATTCTTATATCTATAAGTATACTATAATATTATTAAGAGATATATAATATAGTAGGTATTTAGTAATTTAGTAAGTGTTTAGTAGATATATACCTAAAAGGTAGTAGGAGTATTAGTTAGTTTAAATAGTATAACTATATACTTAAAGTATCTATATCTAATATAGAAGGCTATCTTCTAGCGGTCTTTCTTTTTAATTTAGATTCTGTAATAGGTATTTTAGATATTAATCTTTAAGATTTATTTTACTTCTAATAGTCTATTAAGGAGATTGCTAATTAATAGCAGTAGGTAATAGTTCTTAACTGTTATAGTATTTAGATTATAATAGTTTATATAGATTCTAATCCCTCTATTCTTTTTAGGTATAAAAAGAATAGAGGCTTTAATTCTACTTATAGAGTAATAGATCTACCTATTTTCTATATTCTTAGTAAGATACTTATAAATAATAGCTGCCTATTTTTTATTAGTGGGGTATACCTGTTTTAATAGTGGTTTTTTGCTCTTAAGCAGCTTAATTAAGTATTTAGCTCTATCTAGAAGAGGTATCTTTTTTATAGTTTTCTTACTGAAAGTTTCTTACTCTAACTTAAGCTCTAAGAGCAGAGTTTCTACATCCTTATTTTGGGTCTTACCTAAGGTAACTATTAGCTGTTTATTCAGCGAGAGTATACTATATGTGTATATAATATATACCTTTTCTTCTGTATCTACTAGGTCTCTAGTAAAGGATATTGGATTCTATAGTAAGATAGATATATAGCTCTATAAGTATATATAGGTATTAATAATAATCTCTTTATCTCCTATAGCCTTAAAAGATAGAAGTAGATTACTAGCTCCCTTAGGGCGTAATGCTTTTATAAATAGGTGTTGGATTTTCCTTAGGAACTCTTAATGGTTTATTAGGAAGAAGGTTAGCTAATATACTAATATAGTACTAGCATAATATCCCTATTGAAGCTTTATAGGCTTAGGGCTTACTACTCTTTAGTAGCTTATAGACTTAGTCTCTATACCAGTCTGTAACTAATAAGAGATACCTATGTATATATATCTATATTTATACTGATCTCTTCTTTATTAAGTGCTTAAAGAATAAGTGCTCGTCCTTAGATAATTTAACTAATAGAAATTGGCTTAAGTTCTAATATTAAGGTTCTTATTAGAGATCTTATACCTCTTTATTTCCTGAGGAATCTAATTCTTTAACTTGTTATTTAATAGATTAGATATCTGCCGGTTTGAAGTATAGGGTGTATTTTGCCTGCAGCTGGTTCTTCTATAACTTCTAGCAATCTAGGGTATAGTAACTGTATTAGTTACACTTATAATATTAAATGTCTGCGAGATTGGGTTTTGTGGATTATTTGCTATATAGTTTGCAATCTCTGCTTTCTGAATAGTTACTTTCTGTTCCTTTAGATTGAAAGAAAGCTAGCTTCTTCAGCCTCTAGAAGGGAAGGTTCTTTCTTTTGGCGAGCTACTTGAAGATTCTGATTGAGGTGCTTTAGACTGTCTGTTTTATCTATTGTCGGAATGGCTCCTTTTCTAGCCTTATTATTGGTTACTGGAGCTAAAGTACTGCTATAGGCGTTAGGCTTTTTTAAGCTAACTCTTAAGCCTGCAGAATGTCGATCTGTATCTTGTGGATCTCTCTTTTTACTTTTAGCTGAAGGCTAAAGTAGTATTAATAAGCTAAGATTATATTATCCTCTAGCTATATAGTACTTAAGGAAGTATAGATAGCTCTCTATATATTAAAGTAGTCTATAGGTAATTACTTAGGGTATTACTGTAGCTCTATAAGGTTATTTTAGAGCTTAATCTCTTTCTATTTAGGGTCTATATACTATTTCTGAAGGAAGTCTATAAAGTTCTTCTATATGGGATTTATTAGGCTTTCGGTATATACCTGCTATTAGATTTATAATATTATATACAGTTTGGTTATAGACTAGCTGATCTTTTAATAGTTTTCTGCTGCTGCCTTAAGGTTATTAGTATCTCTAATAGCTTGGATTTAGTTATCTGTTTTTATACTGCTTGTATTTTCTTAAAGAGTAGTATAAATATATAGAGGTATCTATTTATATTCCTTTAGGGCTTTAGGTTTTAACCCTTTTGATATCTACTTAAGTAGTTATACTTAAAATACTTAATCTTTTTGTCTTTAGGCTTTAAATTATCAGTCTGATACTTTCTATTAGGCTGTTATAGCTATTAGGAGTGTTTATATAAGGGTTGACTTGCAATTAGGCTTATATGAACGATGAGTGCTTGTCGAACGGCCTTATGATTGGGATCGATATGGTAGGGTTGTGTGATGTTCTGAGAGTTTGGAGTTATAAGAGGATTAGCTCTAAGACCTGCTGCATGTAATAAGGTCTGGTTCCTCTGTGGGTTCTTTCGGTTGGCTTTCTTAAATAAGGGTTTTTAATTTCTTCTTTGATTTAAGGCTGGATTTCCTTTCTTTTTTTGGTGCCTGATATATTGGGTTCTTTTTATATGGCGGTGAGCGTCTATAGTTCGCTTGCTGTGCGTCTGCTATATCCGGTGGCGCTTTGTGTCTTTTGTATTTTGTGTAATGTGCTGGTGATTTAGTAGGGTATAGAAGTGAATGAATTGTAAGGGTTAGTCTTATTAGGGTGATATAGTAGATGTAATAGGGTAGGTATAACTGTATTGTAAAGTGTTTATTTGATAAGTGTAGAATCTGTACTTACTGGATGGCTCTTTAAAGGGGGCCCTACTAGCTAACTAATAGTTAGGCTAGCTAGATGGGTGTGTAACTGTGCGCCACTCTTATAATATAGCTTTTAAGTTAGTATAGAAAGTATATTATTATATTTTACTTTTCCTTCTATATAGTCTAATTAATAAGATATTTTATTAGCTAGATTTAATTTCTCTAGCTGATATTTAATATTAAAGTTAAATAGTATTAATTTATATACTTATCTAGTTAGTTTTCTATAAAGATTTCTAGCTAGTATTTTAATAACTCTTTTAAGAATTTTATAATTTATTAATAGAAAGAACTTTTCTAATAACTTAAGAAAATAGTAACTTTAGTATTTTAGGCTTTTAATAATAACTAATAGCTCTTACTATTTAATATCCTAATAATATTTTATATTAAAAAGCTTTTTAAACTAATATATAATTAGTCTCTATTAATTTCTATATAACTAAGTTAAAATACTTAAAACTGCCTTTAGTAATATATTTATTTCTATTTAGCTCTATAGCTTTAAATTTTAATATCTTAAGATAGTTATTAAGTAGAATATAGATTTTAATATTTAGAATACCTCTTTTTATTTTAATTTCTAAAGAAACTCTATCTTTTAATTTTTAGTTTTTAGAAGCTTTATTAATAGTACTATAATCTTAAAATATCTAGAAATAAACTTATAATAGAAGTTATAAAATTCCTAAAAGACTTAAATATTCTTTATACTAATAGATATTAGCTATTTAGCTACTACTTAAACCTTTAATAAATCTATATTTAAACCTTTTTAAGTAATTATATACTTTAAAAACTTAACTTTCTACTAGTAGAATATATACTTAAATAGTTTTATATATAGCTAAAAATACTATAGTCTTTATAATACTTTTTTAATATCTTTAGTATATTATTTTTATATCTATAAGTATACTATAATATTATTAAGATATATAATATAGTAGGTATTTAGTAATTTAATAAGTATTTAATAGATATATATTTAAAAGGTAGTAAGAGTATTAATTAGCTTAAATAGTATAACTATATACTTAAAGTATCTATATTTAATATAGAAGGCTATCTTCTAATAGTTTTTTTTCTTAATTTAAATTCTGTAATAGGTATTCTAAATATTAATCTTTAAGATTTACTTTACTTTTAATAGTCTATTAAAAAGATTGCTAATTAATAGCAGTAAGTAATAGTTTTTAACTATTATAGTATTTAAATTATAATAGTTTATATAGATTTTAATCCCTTTATTCTTTTTAGGTATAAAAAGAATAAAAGCTCTAACTCTACTTATAGAGTAATAAATCTACTTATTCTCTATATTTTTAGTAAGGTATTTATAAATAATAGCTGTTTATTTCTTATTAGTAGAATATATCTATTCTAATAGTAATTTTTTACTCTTAAGTAGCTTAATTAATTACTTAACTCTATTTAAAAAAGGTATTCTTTTTATAGCTTTCTTACTGAAAGTTTCTTATTCTAACTTAAGCTCTAAAAGTAAAGTTTCTATATTTTTATTTTAGGTTTTATTTAAGGTAACTATTAGCTATTTATTTAGTAAGAATATACTATATATATATATATAATATATACTTTCTCTTCTATATCTACTAAATCTCTAGTAAAAAAATATTAAATTCTATAGTAAGATAGATATATAGCTCTATAAGTATATATAGATATTAATAATAATCTCTTATTTTCTATAGCTTTAAAAGATAGAAGTAAATTACTAGCTTTCTTAAAGTATAATACTTCTATAAATAGATATTGGATTTTCCTTAGGAATTCTTAATAGTTTATTAGAAAGAAGATTAGTTAAGATACTAATAGTATTAATATAATATCTCTATTAAAGCTTTATAGACTTAAAGCTTATTACTTTTTAATAGCTTATAAACTTAATCTCTATATTAATTTATAACTAATAAGAGATATCTATATATAAGTATCTATATCTATATTAACCTTTTCTTTATTAAGTATTTAAAGGATAAATACTTATTTTTAAATAATTTAACTAATAGAAATTAGCTTAAGTTTTAATATTAAGATTCTTATTAAAGATCTTATATGTTTTTATTTCTTAAGGAATTAAACTTTTTAACTTACTATTTAATAGATTAAATATCTACTAGCTTAAAGTATAAAGTGTATTTTACTTATAGCTAATTCTTTTATAACTTTAAGTAATCTATAGTATAGTAACTATATTAGTTATATTTATAATATTATATATCTATAAGATTAAGTTTTATAGATTATTTACTATATAATTTGCAATTTCTACTTCTTAAATAGTTACTTTCTATTTCTTTAGATTAAAAAAAGTAGCTTTTTTAGCCTCTAAAAGAAAAGATTCTTTCTTTTAGTAAGCTATTTAAAGACTTTAGTTAAGATACTTTAGACTATCTATTTTATTTATTACTGAAATAGCTTTTCTTTTAGTCTTATTATTAGTTATTAGAGCTAAAATACTACTATAGATATTAAGCTTTTTAAGCTAACTTTTAAGTCTATAGAATATTAATCTGTATTTTATAGATCTTTCTTTTTACTTTTAGCTAAAAGCTAAAATAATATTAATAAGCTAGAATTATATTATCCTCTAGCTATATAGTGCTTAAAAAAGTATAGATAGCTCTCTATATATTAAAGTAGTCTATAGGTAACTACTTAAGATATTACTATAGCTCTATAAAGTTATTCTAAAGTTTAATCTCTTTCTATTTAGAGTCTATATACTATTTCTAAAGAAAGTCTATAAAATCCTTCTATATTAAATTTATTAAGCTTTTAGTATATACCTACTATTAAATTTATAATATTATATATATAGCTTAATTATAGACTAATTAATCTTTTAATAGTTTTCTATTACTATCTTAAGGTTATTAGTATTTCTAATAGCTTAAATTTAGTTATTTATTTCTATACTACTTATATTTTCTTAAAAGGTAGTATAAATATATAGAGATACCTATTTATATTTCTTTAGGACTTTAGATTCTAACTTTTTTAATATCTACTTAAGTAGTTATACTTAAAATATCTAATCTTTTTATCTTTAGGCTTTAAATTATCAGTTTAATACTTTCTATTAGACTATTATAGCTATTAGAAGTATTTATATAAAAGTTAACTTATAATTAGACTTATATAAATAATAAGTACTTATTAAATAGCCTTATAACTGGAATTAATATAGTAGGGTTATATAATATTCTAAGAGTTTAAAATTATAGAAGAATTAGCTTTAAAATCTACTGTATATAATAAGGTTTAATTTCTCTATAGGTCTTTTTAGTTAGCTTTCTTAAATAAGAATTTTAATTTCTTTTTTAATTTAAGGCTGGATTTTCTTTCTTTCTTTAGTATTTAATATATTAAGTTCTTTTTATATAGCAGTAAGTATCTGTAATTTACTTGCTATATATCTGCTATATTTAGTAGCATTCTATATTCCTTATATCTTATATAATATATTAGTAATCTAATAGAATATAAAAGTAAATAAATTATAAAAATTAGTCTTATTAAAGTAATATAGTAAATAGATAGAGTAAGTAGGATTATATTATAAAGTATTTACTTAATAAATATAGAATCTATACTTACCAAATAGCCTTTTAAAAAAGGCTTACTAACTAACTAATAGATAGACTAGCTAGATAGATATATAATAGTATATTACTCTTATATCTACTTACTTTTATCTATATATTTAAGCTCTTTTATAAACTTTAATAGATTAAGCTATTAGTTTTTATACTATATAGCTTTTTTTATTAAAGAAAGCTATATAAACTAGCTAATTATATAATTCTTCTTTTAGATTTTTTAAATTAATTTATAGTAAAAAGAAAAATCTAATAATAAACTGTAAAATTAAAACTCTTTACTATTTATATTTAAAAAGAAAATAAATTAAGTTTAATATATATATATATATAGTTATATAATTTGTAGATAGTTTACTTTATAGAAAAAACTAATAATATATCTATTTATAAAGAAACCTCTTACAGTTTAACTTAAATAGTATTTTAAAATTTCTTTAATTTTAAGGTAGATTTAAATAGATTTTATTGGTTTTTATTTTTATCTTTCTAGTTATTATTCTTTTTACTATTACTTAATAGACTTAAAATATCTTTTCTTATTCTTATTAATATAAGCTTTTTTATTTAATTAATTAGTTTAAATACTACTAAAGGTAAATTTAAATTCAGTTTAATTTAAAGCTACTTTAAAAGCTATTTAAGTTTCTTATAGACTAAATAATTTAATATAGTAGTTAGTATTAATATATTTACTATATCCTATAGTAGGTATACTATATATTTATACTACTTATTTACAATATTAAATTATAAAAATCCCTCTAAATAGATATTTCTTATTTATTTTTATTTCTTCTATACTATATAATATATATAGAACTATATTAGGTATAGCTTATTATAGTTATAATATATTAAGGGGATCTTACTTATAGAGGCAGAATAAACTATATTCTTTATATAGTAAGTTCCTCTATAGTAGCTATATTTAGTATACTTCTAATAGTATTATATAATATATTTAAAGTAGTAATATTTAAAATACTATTTAGGTTAGATATTTTAATTAAATCTATTAGTATTATTTAAAAAGAGATTATAGTTAAAAGTAGCTAATATAATCTTCTATTAAATACTTAAATAATAAATTCTATTTAAAAGAAATCTTAATAAATTAAAAAGCTTATAACTTTAAAGAAATTAATAATATATAAAGTATTTTATTTTCTCTATTTTATTTTTAGTATTATATTAATATTTAATATTATATAGATATAAAAAGTAATTAATATACTTTAGTATTTTATTAATATTAAATTATAAAATTTAATAAATAATTAAAATAGCTATAATAAAAGTTAAATAAATTAAATAATTATTAAAAAAAAAATTAACCTTTTAATAATAAAAAATATTAATTTCTTTTATATTTTATTATTTACAATAAAGTTACTATTTTAAAATTATTATTTATAAATAGTAAAACTATTAACTATAAATAGTAAAATTAAAATTAGAAAAATTAAATTAAAACTTAAAATAAAAATTAACATATAATAATCTTATTATTTAGCTACTATTTTATTTATTATTAAATATAATACTAACTATTTATTTTTATTATTTAAAAATACTATATAGCTTTAATTTATTTAATAATATTAAGTAAAGTTAAAAAAGAATATCAGCTATTTTTAGTTATAATCTCTTTTTAAATAATATTAATAAATTGAATTACGTATATTAATTTATTATTTATTTAAATAGAAAAAACTACTTTATTAATATTAATTAAAGGTTTTAAAATTAAAAAGTTAATTTAAAAGTAAAAAAACTTTATTAATAGTATTAATAGAAACATATTTAACTTTTAATTTAAAAAGCTTTTATATTATATAGAAATAGAATAAATAATAGCTAGTTAAAATACTAATTAAATGATAAATTTAAATAAGAATTTTAAAATATTTTAAAACTTAAATTATTAAATTTATAACTTTAAATATTAAAATTAAAATAGAGTAAATAAATTAAATACAATTTTCTTTTAAAAAAAAGCAATTTAAATTTTACATTTAAACTTTAGTAATTATAATATATATAATAAAAATACAGTAAATTTAAATATTAAGTTTTCTTATTAAAAGCTATTAAAAATATAAGCTTTAAATTAATTTAATTATATATATAGTTTTATATAGCTTTAAATATAAAAGTATAAGCTAGCTTAAAAGCTAATTAAAAGCTTATTATACTATTAATATAGAAGCTTCTCTTATAATCTATTATATAGTATAATTAAATAATACTAGCTTACTTAAATTAATTAAGCTTCTTAATATAATTAGAAGATTTATTATAAGATTAAATATACTACTTTAATTCTTATAATTATTTAAATATATATTAAATCTTATAGCTATATAGAAAACTATAAGTTTAAGCTATTATATTAACTTAATTTTATAACTATAATAAGTTAAAAAGCTTATAGAAGTTTAGTTTTTAAAAGTTAATAATAGTAGTTATTTTTATAAATTAAAAGACTAACTTAATTCTATTATATATATATATATATATATATATAGATCTTTTAAGCTATAATATTAGTAGCTTTATATACAGTCTATAAAAAGAGGCTTTATATACTTAAAGTATAAAAAGCTCTATATACCTAAAGTAGAAAAAACTCTATATACCTAAAGTATAAAAAGTTTACTATACCTACTAATAAGTATATAGCTTAAAATATACTATTAAAGAAAGGAAAATAATTATAAAAATATAAGTTAGCTTAAAGACTAATTAAAAGCTTATTATACTATTAGTATAAAAGCTTCTCTTATAATCTATTATATAATATAATTAAGTAATATTAGCTTATTTAAATTAGTTAATCTTTTTAATATAGCTAGAAAATTTATTATAAGGTTAAGTATACTATTTTAACTTTTATATAAGCTAATTAAATAAAATATCTCTATAATACTTTTTTATATACTCTTTTAAAAAATAGTAAATAATTTAAGTATTAGCTATTAACTTTTTTATAATTAAACTATATTTAAATTTATATTATTATAAATTAAAATATTCTATTTTTATTTTACTTAAAAACTTAATTACTAACTTTATAAAACTCCTTCTACCTCTTTATATATAGTATTATTAAAATAATTTATTTTTATTTATCTTAAAGACTTATAGCTTAAAATATACTAGAGTTTAAATTAAGCTTAACTTTAAGTTAATTAAGCTAAAAGCGGATTACAGCAAGCTTAATAGCAACACCTTTATTGCTGTCGGCAGTATCTATAGCGGCATTAGCGGCATTAATTCCGTCATTCCTGTCAGAGTTGCTCGCTTTATCGACCGTAGTGGCGTTGTTGCTGGCAACCCCATCCGCTGTATCGCCGCCATCGGGTTCGTCACAGATATTCCCCTCGTCAACCGGCGGCATGTTGCTCGATAGTGCCACTACACGCGAATATTAGCCTAGTAGGATTGAGACGAGCATCCAACTAAAGACATACTAGTAGTTTGGCCCAGAAGTTTGTAAAGAGGAAAAGAATATTGTGTTTTTGGGAGAAATTGGTTACATTACATTCATTCATTCATTTGTATCTGTCGCATCACAGCAGGAGTCGCTGACTAATCTGGGCTAAGCCTAATGTGTCCCACAGCACGATGACAGCTATTAATTCTGTAGGGCGGCGTTTTGTACTTGTGTCTGTGCCTGTCCCGGTTGTTGAGCTTGCGCCTGAGCCTGCGCTTGTGCTTGTGCTTGTGCTTGTGCCTGAGCTTGAGCAGCAGCAGCATTAGCCTGAGCAGTCTGTTGAGTAACTTGAGGGGTGGCGGCAGCCCCTGCTTGCGCGCTTTGAGTGTTTCCCTGGAGATTGCCCTGTTGCTTTCTGACGCTATCACTCCACTTATGGGCGTCGGAGTGAACTTTGAGATGTTGCTCCTTTCTAATCTGTAGTTGTCGCAACTCCTCCTCTTTGAATGGGTTACCTTGTGCGGCACGGTCGGCGATGAGCTTATCGATTTGCGCAACCTTTTGTTTACTGCTCTCCATCGTCATGAGGGCTCGTCCGTATAGATTTTTGATCTCCTCGACCCATTCTCCAGCCTCCGCCCCCGACTTCTCGGCAACCTGAGGCGGCGCCCGGAAGGTCATCTTACTGATGTGGTTCATGATATGGTCGGGAATCTTCGCTCGTTGAGCGGCAGCGGCTTGCGGGTTCGGTTTCGTTGCAAGCAGTGCGCGAATAGCATCCACAATCTCGTCAAAACCCTTCTTCCCCTCCGTTTTACTCAAGCATCTCTGCAAGTCAGACTTTTTTAGTCTAAGTTTCGGGTAAGATATCAGCATCTTAGCCAATAAGAGCCGAGACTCATCGAGGGATTTTTCGATTGCGCGTGATGACGTTATCACCGGCCGCCCAGTAGAGAGGAGCAACCCTAGAACCGGGCGGGCTGCTAGGGTTTCGACTGCTGCGTCCAGGCAACTTTCGTCAGCTTGGAATTCGAAACCATTCTGCAGTATGTATTGCACAAGGACCTCATTCCCGCTGTCAACCGCGTCTCGCAGCCCACCCCGGTTTTCGTCCGCATTGCAGTCGATCTTTCCAGACTCAAGTAGGGCCCTGGCCACATCAAGGTGGCCTTTGCGAGCCGCTGCAACCAGCGAAGATCGAATCTTCGCGTCGTGTGGCCACTGTTCTATGAGCAGGCTGACCACGTCCGCTCTTCCGGTGCTTGCTGCTGCCTCCAGGGCGCTCTGTTGCGAAGAAGTTAAGCCGCGACCGCGAAGATTGATATTTGCGCCTCTAGACAGCAATAACTTGCAAATTTGGACATGCCCGTTGCGGGCCGCCAGGAACAGCGGGGTGTGGCTACCGCGGGGTTTGGTTGTTTGATTGATATCTTCGCCGGAGTCCAGAGCGTTCTCCACAGCTTCCAGATTCCCCTTCTCCGCAGCCGAGCAAAGAGTAGGGCCTTTTTTAGCATGTATCCTTGGAAAGTAAAGTTGGTCTTTCTTCTCAGCATGGTGATCTTTCCTGTGCTTTTCTAGATTCAACTCCGATGGGAAGCCGAGTTTGGCTGCGAAGCATCCTTCCCAAGGGCAGTAAAATGGAAGTTCGTGGTGATTGACATGTTGTTTCCATTTCTCGGCCGTCCCAATACCTCCTTTGAAGAGTTCGCACCAAGGCTTTGAGCATTTATACGTTCCCATAGGTCCGTAAAGGTTGGTCAACATCTCCTCTGTTTCAGGGGCGAGAACCTCATGTCGAAGTTTCGCGATTTGTTGACGAATCAAAAAGGTTCGCAGTTCAATGTTGAGATGTGAGTTTCGTTCCCGTCCACCCTTTGGAAGACTCTTAATCGCTTCAACCACCTGCGAGCAACGTGCTGTGTCGTATTGCTTGTCCATTTTATCTTCGAGGCAGTACGAGTCCAGAAACCTCTTCGCCAAGTCGATAGATGTTCCGAACAAGACTGGATCGATGGCTTGAGAGAATTCGAAGCATTGGGACAGGTGCTCAAACCAGTACTGAACTGCATAATCTTGGAATGAAAAGTACCCCTGTTTTGCATGCGACAAAATATCATCTTGGTTGACCCCGACGGAAAATGGCCCCGAACCGAGATATTCCGTACAGAAGATTGCGAGTTTTGCATTTCCGAGGTCAATGTCAAGTAGTTTTCTGTCGCGAATATACCTATATTCCGTTGAATCGTTAAACCCATTTACTACACCTCGTCATCGTCACGGAAAGTGAAACTCACCCTCGGGCCGTCTCATGCACTATCTGAATGATGTCTTCAGGTCCTGGGGAGCCGTTGTCCACTTGATGTGCGTCTAGAAGCGCTCCGCAAAGCTCCTTGTAATCGACTCGTAGAAATCTGTCGTAGTCAACCTCACCATCTTCTGGCATGATACAGAAGAAAGCTTGAATCTCTTGCCACCGTAGGGCGCGCTTTGCACAAAGGACTAGGCTCAAGACTGTCATGGCATCTTCGCGTTCTGCGTCGGATGACTCTTCGACGACACGGACAATCACTCTTTCGTACCTGCCGGCATAACACAAGTTAGCCTTCTCATGCCAACTGTGTCAGGAGGCTCTTATCGCCTGAACGTACGCTGCCTCGAGTCCGCGCGGAAATGTCCCAGGTCGAAGCTCTCGTTTTAGCCGACCGATCGAGGTTTGACGCAGGAGGTTTTCCAGAACGACTCGAGCGTACAAAAACATCCCTATAGCTGGTCAACGAGTGCGTGATTTCTAGGTATAGCTCAAGGTTACCTTTTGCTTCCTCAGTGACGAGCGTAACAATCTCATTTTCTAGCTCGGGGTCAATTTGAAATCTGGCTTTTCGCTGGTTTTCCCGAACGAAAGTCTGACAGTACTGGATGATATCCTCGAGATGCTGTTGCGATGACTCTAGAGCGATGGACGGTTGGTTTGCAAGGATCTTGTCGAGTACACCGTCCCGTTGACCGGAGAAGATGAAGCGTAGGCTGGTATTTGATGTTTCGGAGCCATCATTGACAAGAGAGAGTAGCCACTCGACGGTGCACCCGCCTCTTCCCGCTCACACGCGTCCAGGCCATCAACAACCAAGAAAATAGATTCAAAGCACTCAAATGCTTCCTTGATGCGAGCCTCGAGGCTTTCCGTAGATCGCAGCTTTTCTTCCGCAGCAGACGATAGGTCATTGTACAATTGTTCCGGCATGGCAATGTTCCGGTCAAGCAGCTGGGCCAAGAGAGCACGCAAAAAATCGTTATGATTATTCTTATCCTTCTGACCGTGCTTGAAGTAGAAATATGCGACTAGGGTGCGGGTACTGCCCCCTCCTTCTTGCATCTCATTGAGAAGTTTCTCGATGACAGTCGACATAAGTGTTGTTTTTCATGTTTCGAGGTTAATTTCGTAAGCTCGGCAAAAGTCTTGGGAGGATACCTCGCTCACCAGCTCCTGGGATACCGTTGACATAGAGTACCCTATGGCCAGGGGATGTTCTATCAGACCAGGAGAGAAACTTGGCATTCTTGAAGATCCATTGGCCCGAAGCGTTGCCGATTCTATGCTTGACATTGGTGGGGATTATCTGGTCCATCTGATAGTCTGAAACTCGCAGCCTTTGTTTAATCCGGGCTATCTTCGACTCATGTTTGCTGATGTTCACCTCTGTCGCTTGCCGGGTTTGTTCCTTGTACACCTTTTCGATGCTCTCGCGGACTGACTGGATTTCGTAGAGAGATGCTGAGGCTTTCTCGCTTTCTAGTAGCTCTCTGCGGCTCGCAAGACTTTGGAGAATAGGGCCGAATCTGCTGTCAAATGTTTTCCAAGTGGCGTGAAGGAAGGAACTTCTTCCACCCTGTAGGTTTTCAGAACCAGCTTAAATATAGAGGTTGGTGGCCCTAGGGTGGCTCACTGCTTCGATTGAAGACTTCAAGTGCTTCCTGATGAAACCGTAGAATGTCTGAGTAGTAGTCTTCGAGAACTGCCGCCAAGGTGGGATGTCTCTCGAATGTTGTTTTGTAAGCTAGGAGACCGGGAATGGCTTCTCCGATTTGAGAGTAAGCATCGAGCAATTTGTCGAATGATTCAAGATGAACTCTTGCAATCTGAAATGACGGGTCAGTCCTGTTGGGGAGTTGGCGGTCAAACGAGACAAACATTAAGGATGAATTTTATCAGTCCCTGGACATGTTCAACAATGAAGTCTTGAGAAGAGATGGTCGTGCATGAACCCACCCAAATAAAGCACACAAACTCATTCGCATTCAGAAAAATCTCGACGACTTTGCCAAATTCCTCCATTGCCTCAATAAAGGCTTTGAGCCGCGCCATGTTTCGCAGCCTTCCATCTTGAGCTTGGCCTTCCTTCTGTTGTATGTCTCGAATGGCAGTTTTGACATCTTGCAATGTACAGATTGAGAACTGCCTGGTTAGAGTCGGGGAAAGGGATTGTTTGAATGTATTCAGTGCGCGCTCGAAGCTGTCTGGGCTGGGCCCCGTCATCTTCACTGAGCTTGACGAAAAATTAGGGGTTTCGGCGCAAGCGTCATTCGATGGGGATCGATGAAGTACGATGGTAGAGGTGAATCAGTGTGCGGGATTTTAACGTGGATGGCTGTTGGTTTTCATGCGTTTCAACTCTGGTGGTGGCTGAGTTACCTTGGGGCCCTCAGACCATTTAAGCGGCCCGTCGCTGACGTGTGACTGTAATAAGCCTCGCAACTTTAACCAATGGTCAGACAAGCAAAGGGGGTTAGGGACACGTACCGTAGGGTTGCGGAATTGGGCGGTGGCTTGGCCCACCCAGGCAGGGGCCGCAGCTGAAAGGCAGAACAGAGGCAGACAGCCCTCCCCTACTAATCATTGAACACCCGGCATTTCTCTCGCTGGGTGGTGGCGGAGTAGTGGCTGGGTAATGTCGGTGAGGTAATGTCGGTGACACAGGCTTGCATCTGCACCGCAGACCTTTGTCGAATCGATACTCCTTCGTCTCAAATACCGAGACTGTGCAGAAAAGACCCAAAGCAGGCCCTCTACGATGTTTCCATATCCATCAATCCTAAGCATTGAGCAGGAGCGCGCCGGAAGCGCGGCCGGCATACGAACATATGGCGATGCATTCGGCCGCGAATCGAACTCACCGTCTTCGATGATTTCCCGAGCTGAGGAGAACGCGACGCCAAAAGAAGTATGCTTTGGAGCGGTAAGCGAAGATGCTCACAAAATCACAAATTACAAGATCAAGTTTTAAGAGTGAGCTTAGCTATACCACGGCGCTGCACTCCCTTCCTCAAAAAGCCAGGATGCAGATGAGCTGTCCGGCTGTAATAACGCAAGTCTCGAGGGTTTCATGACTTTCCCACTCCGAAAAAAAGACAAATACTACGTTCTAGAATCCAGCAACGGCCTTGAGCTTGCAAGCCTAGACACACGATCGATCACGCAACTAGCCGCCCTAGAAGCGCTGCCCTTTGTTCGGTTCGAGGCCGTAATTGACACTGGCACCATTTCTAAGCGTAGAAAAGGATCGAGGCGCAAACCAGAGCCCCTGAATCTGTCAATCAACGTCTTCGGGCCCAAATCGACCGCGGATGACGTGGGCAGGAGGCTGTCGAAAGTCTCAGCTTTCCTCCAACACCCAAAGATAGTGCCCCTGGGGATTGAATACTATAACCCACAATTCCTCGTTTTCCCGGAAGAGGACACGGATATGAAGGACTTCATCGGCATCACCAACACACCCGCTTGGGCGCAAAGGATCAAAATCTCGGACGAAGTCGGCGACATAATGGATTCCCTAGTAGATGTGGTGACAGACAGCGAGTGGCAACCGCCTACAGGATTGGTATCTTTGTTAAAAGAGTAAGACCCTTTCCTGACGTATTCAGGAAGATGAGTATGACGACTAATACGAGCCAGGCACCAAGAAGACGGTGTGCGATTCATCCTTCAGCGGGAAGACGAGGCTTATAGTCAACTGCTGACAGACAAGCTACGTTTTGTGACAGGAGAAGGGTAGGTTTTACTCATGTCTTTGAAAAAAAACTACTATTAGTTGACACTTACTCTTGCGGCAATAACGGCTCGTGGACCAGATGCTATGGCGGCATTATTGCAGACGTCATGGGACTCGGCAAGACGCTGACCATGCTTGCTACCATCCTTCGCTCGCTCCCATCTGCGAAGGCGTTTGGCAGCTTCTATGACATCTCAGCTGCTCAGAATAGCAGTAAAATACGCACGAAGGCGACCTTAGTAGTCGTTTCGTCTGCACGTACGTCCAGAGCCCCCAGACTGCGCCTATGAAGATCCATCATCTGACTATTTCCAGAGCTTCTAGAGAGCTGGCGTTCAGAGATTGAAACGTAAGAAGTCCAAAATCCTATTCGAACGGAGCCTAACTTGAACAGACACTTTGCTCCGAGTACCTTGAACTTCGTCAGCTTCCACGGCCAAAACAGGGAGCGAGATACGGCCATTCTAACATCGGCAGACTTGGTGTTTACCACTTATGCGACCATTGTCGGGGAGCAAAAGGGGCGAAACATTCTAAATGACGTGGAATGGTATCGCATGGTCTTGGACGAAGGTAATCTTTCATCGTTTTTCACTCTATAACTCTCTCGGCGTGAAACCGTAGACGGAGTCTCAACAGAAACTGACGAAACACAGCTCATTGGATTCGAAACTCAACTTCGAAGCAATTCCGAGCACTTTCTTCCTTGGCTGCGCGAAGCCGTTGGTGCCTGACAGGGACCCCAATTCAGAACGGCCTTGAGGATTTGGCTTCTCTTGCCGGGTTTCTTCGACTACCCATGTTCACTACGAAGGCTCAATTTCAGAAACACATTCTGAGTCCACTCTCACAGGGCGGGTCCAACTTTGCAAAGCCGCTTCGGGCGTTCCTCCAAGCATACTGCTTACGAAGAACTGAGCAACGTCTCGAACTCCCAAAGTCCACTCAAGAGGTCATGTCTCTCAAGTTAGCAACAGAGGAGCGGGATCTTTACGATCAAGTAGTAGACCAGACGAAAAAGAAAGCCGACAGTTTGGTGAGTCAAGGCAAGACCATCCAGAGGTACAATGTGCTTTTCACTGCGATTCTGCAGATGAGGATCCTCTGCAACATTGGGACCCTCAATCCATCCACGGAGTCTTCTTCAGATTTTCTAGGAAATCAATCAGGTAATACCTGGTGCGAACGCTGCTTTGCTCGCGATGGCGACACATCCATCCTGTTGGCGTCTTTCCAATTCTGTCCAGATTGTTGCCGGCCGCTGCATCTCGCGAGTCCAAATCCCGAGCTCAGCCCTAGTCCCGGACCCAACGGCCCTGTGATGAATGGCTCAAGAACTCCGGAGAGTAGGTCTCAACTTCTATCACTAAGGTTCTTAACCCATCAGCCAAACGGGTTATCAACAAAATTATCTGCTATCGTCCAAAATGTGTCGAGTGACATGCTCGATGCCAAACAGTGAGTTCCTCATTAAAGCGTTTGAGAGCAAATCTAATAGCGATACCAGCCTTATCTTTTCATACTGGCCCTCGACCTTGGATCTCCTAGCTGGGCTGTTCAGGAAAGCGCAGATACAATATTTTCAGATAGATGGACGAACAAGCTACCCAGAGAGATCCAAGCGTCTGAAGGCCTTTAGAGAGGATGAGCGACGCCCCGTTCTTCTCATGTCAATTGAAACTGGGGCCGTGGGGTAAGGCTGAAGATTTCCGAATATTTAACTACACAGATAGAGAGTGAAACCGCTGACCCGAGAATAGACTGAATCTTACAGTCGCCAATCGAGTCCACATCGTTGAGCCGCAATGGAACCCCTCAGTTGAACAACAGGCAGTTGCCCGAGCTCTCCGCATGGGCCAAAAAAGAAAGAAGTAGTCATTTTCCGATACATGATGAAAGACACAGTTGAGCAGGTAGGAGTGGCAGTAGGAATACCAATCAAGGACACACGTTCTAACGCGTAGTAGAACATTGTCAACTTGCAGAAGAAGAAGAAAAGTCTAGCACGGTTTACGTTTGACGTCGACATGGACAACGACCTCGAGGAGAAATTAGAGGTAGGTGGTGCGCATTGTAGGTTTGACTGGTATTAACAAAGAAGTAGGACCTTAAAACTGTTCTTGACATGGGTTCTAACCGGGATGGTAAAGCATGAGGACTTGAGCAACACAAGAGGGTCATTTGGTCACCGAAAACCGCTCAGGCCTCGTTGAAACCTACTACGGTTAATCAGATACCCCGGCAACCCCACACGATATCGCTGTAAAAACTCTATGTGACTGTAGTGTGGCCAGATATTAGTTCCTCCGGGGCTGGCTCTAGCCCGGTCCCTCGCCCAAGGCCCAGCCTCTGACACCTAGCCAGTCAAGTAGGAGAGCAGCATGGCGCCGACGCGACAAGGTCACAGCCAGCCTCGCCTGCATCGTGCCGCAAAGAGCTTCGTGGCTTAGCTGCCGCGGGTCGTCGAGTCACGGCCTGGATTGAAGGGGAGCTCGACCTGGAGCGGCCGGTCAGTATTTCTAGCTGACTCTGGGTCACGGGGTGGCCCATGCCGCTGCATCTGCCAGTTCGTGCCCAGTCGGGAGTAGATTCTTTCAAAATATTTTTGGAGCCCACGACTTTCTCGTGTGCCTTATACCTGCCGTTAGAAAGTTATGGACGAAGAGGTTTAGGGGTTCGACCGAGTTGTATGTGTGACGTCGGCGCCGCTCAGATAGGCATGGGCTGCACGGGCGGCGGTGGCGCGGGATTTGGCTGAAAGTTGAGTCAAAGTGAAATTGAAAGCGTTTTAATTTAGATATCCAATTTGGGGTCATTTGGGCTTTAAATGATGAAGTTGTTAATGATTGAAGATAGCAAAGGCAGATATGCGAGTGACGCGGATACGGGTTGTGACACCACAGCTCCGGGGGAGGGTTATGCATGCTTACTCAACCCACCGGGTACATAGTTGCTGATATACACGATATATTGTCACCAGCTGAACATTATGGGGCATTTCATTGAAGACGGTTTCGTCGACACGGTTACTCCCGTAGGACTCGTGCACCGGCTTAGCGCTAGCCCTTCTGAAAGGTCGTCTCCGTGACATCCCAACTTTTGTCTTTGTTTCTTAGCTCGTCAGAAGTCTGTAGAGTGACGGGATGCTGTGACGTGTGATAGTCAGTCGGGGGGGACTTCAAAAAGCCAAAATCAGGGATAGGCTCGGACCACTTGTGCCCCGCCTGCTTCATTAACCGGCGGGACGCACCGTGTAGATCGTTTTAGGTCAAGGGTGTCGGATCCCCGTAGGGAGCCACGAAAAAATGGTGGCAGGCTAGGCGGGCAACTCCAGAGAATTTGCGTCAAATAGCAATAATCATCTCGACCAAAGGCGGCGACGAGGTAGAACCTGTTCAAATTCGACATTCATCGTGAAAATCACGTATCTTATCTCATATATATATATATATATATATATATATATAATTGACATCATCTTAAAAGACTGCACCGAACTGATCTTCGCAGGAGCTTCCTCCAGCGGGGTTGTAGATGGCATAGGAAAAAGAGTAAGGTTAGGCAAAGTGTGAGCCAACTTAATGCCTGTCTGGGTCGCAGAACCCCTGTTCGTAAGTGGGAAGGGGAAAAGGGCCTCAATCACTTAACGTGCGCTAGTGGCCCCCCTGATTCGACCTTGGCGGAAGTGCTAGTCAGAATTTCATGGGACGACGAAATCCCTGACCAGCTGAACCAGATCCTCGGCACTCGCTGGAAAATTCCCCAGCATGTCAGCTGGTGCGTTAGAAGTGTTTCCTTCGTTGTTGGAGGTACCACGGCTCTTTCCGTCCCGAAATCATGGTACCTTACGTGGTGGCACGTCTCGGTGACCTTCCCTAGTGTGTACGTCTTAGCCCTAGTTATGCAAATGTTCAAGAGGGTGCATGGATTTTGACTAGGATCTTCAATGTCCAGTCATCGTAATGCAGTGACAACGGGAAGTTCCGCAGTGCAAGTTTCCTGCCCTGTCGTCTCCTTGCATTCGTCACGCATGGATTCTGGTAGTATCCTAGCTTAGCCCCCTTTGCAAGAACGAGAAGTCAAAGCGTTGAGCATGTGACCTTCTACGAGCAGGGAGTCCTGGTAGCTAGTGCGATATCCTACAGCCTCTTATTACAACAGACTTTGGCCACAGCCTTAGAGTTCCAAGGTGGCACGTCCTAATCATCGGCAGACAAATTGCTGACAATAGGCAAATTCCAAAGCCCGCTCTGGGCGTGATCCCAGATTGTTGAGCGAGAATCAGTCAATTTAGGGAAGGGCAAGTGTGTTCGCTACCTCAGACCAACTCAAATATACATTCAGGTCCGACTTCAGAGATATCTGATGAAATTCAGAGGTGGGTTTCTACATAGGGGAGAGTGCTACAATACCCATTCTTCCTAGAAATTGGTCTGTGCCTAGTACGACCTGCGTATGCAGGAAGGACTGCCGCGCAGTTAGCGTCTTGTGCTACTAGTTAACTAGCAGATCGCCCATGCGATCAGCGCCGCTGCAGGTGACGAGCACTCGGCGTCATCATAGTGTGAGAATCAGCCGTCACCGTTAGTGTCATTTGTCTCTTGTGTCCTTCGGTGCCCGAAAGTACCTGAAACCTGCATGCTTCATCACCAAGTATTTCTGTGGCTGCAGCTGACCCGAATGCCCAAAGAAGTCCTGATGAGAGATGCTCCAGCAAGCAACCAAATGTTTGCCGTTTGACAGCTCACAACTTTTAGTATTTAAATTGCCCTACCCTAACATCATATCCAGTTAGTCCATTGGTCTCACCAACTCTAAGAGAAAAGCTAAGGGCACAATTGGAGACGGCTATTTCTCCCTTTCCCAGTGCAGCGTGCTGCGAGGCAATCTCTATTTCTGCTAGCTATTCTCTTCCTAGTTTGACCATGCCCAATTCAACCAATCCCAACCTACGGCCCAATGATGTGTTTGCCAACTTGGAACACGTCGTGCCCAATGCTCCTTGTTCCAGTGCCGTGTCCTTGGGTTCGCCTCTAAAATCGAATGCTACGTCCCGTGTTGGTACTGTGCCGTGCTCAGAATCCCAAAGAGCCTGACGCCCCATCTCCCACTATGCTACCCCACCGCCATTCAAATCTCGCTGTGGAAAACCAGCGAACGTCCTCGTAGAGCAGCCTATCTCATCCTTTCTCACCCGTCCGTCACCCCTCCTTCCCTTCTCCCCGTACTTCTCCTTCACCTGCTCCAATCCAACCTGGCCAGAGTCAACAAGGCACAATTTCCACCCGTAAGGCCTCGACCCGAATAGAAGTCGACAACACCATTCGCATAAGACGGTAAAGCGTCTGCACCACTGTTGCTTTTACCCCGCTTCGAATCCCCTTCAGAATTGACTGGGATAATCTATCGGCCTGCACATTTTGGTCGGCGTCGTTGACGCTTCCAACATCTCACCACTACATCCTCGACATCTCAGAAGCATCAGTCGCTTAATAACCAAGTAGCAATCATACGTTCCCAAGCGCAGACGGGGCTTCAGTCCCAAAGGACAAGGAGGAGAAGGGCTTGGACAAGATCCTCTCCAGGGCCAAAACCATGTTGAAGAGGTGCCAGAGCTCCAAGCAAATGTCCGCTGTTCCGGCGTTGTTGGCTCCAGCAACGGATATCCACAGGTAATTAGCTTTGCCAGCTCTTGTCGTCGAGTTTTCGAGCATCGCTTACATTCTCACCCGCCCATTTGTCTTTCATTGACTTGAACGTACTAACTGGTCGTAGCCAAGCCAAGCCGGATGCCCCAACCGACAAGGCGGCCCCTAAGAAGAATAAATACGCGGATCTTGAGGGCGTGATCAAGGTTGGTAAGAAGGATCTCTTCGAGGAGTGGGCAAGGAAGGTCGGCGAGAAGTACGGCCTGGAAATCAAGCAGAGGGAGTGGTGCTCGACCGAGAGCACTGCTCTTCGTGTGGAAAAGCCCATTGGCATGCGTGTCCATCGCACCTGCACCGCCTGCAGCGCCCCCTTCAGCTCTGCTAAGGAACTCCCGAGCTGCGGTTCCACCAAGTACAAGTGTTGCACGCCGAAGCATACCGAAACTAAGAAGATCACAAGCCGGAAGAGGCGCGCGGCTCGCTTGAAGGCCAACAAGGAGAACGCCTCCATCATCCCCGACTCTGGCGCCGAGTTCAGGGAGACGGTATTGAAGCGGCCCAGCAAGACGATGTTCCCCGGCGGCGTTACTGATGGCACTGCTTGCAAGAAGTGTCAACGCGAGAAGTGCGCTGATTGCGCACTACTGAAGCCTCGCAAGGCCGATCCAGAACTCGACGCAGACGTCTTGAAGAGCGTGCCAGCCAAGATCGAGGCTCTAAAACTCGGATAAGAACATGAGGGATCCGATTCATGACCTCCGGTGTGCTCGATTGCTTTGAATGACGGCCAATGCTGGTAAAGAGGTGTTGATTTCCGAGTTGCTGAGGATCTGGAGTTCGCGAGAACGAGTTCGCAAAATGGGGTTTTCTGTGTGACGGCGCTTGCATCTACGTACGCTAATTGCGTTGCGGGGGCGACTGTCACGGCAGCAGGCATACCTTAGATACCCGTTGCTTAACAAGTTGGGATGGGGGTGGGACTATCCCTAGCTGATGGAGTGTAGCGGCAGTGCTTGGATAGTGCCACTGCCCCAGTTACTAAAAGCCCGACTGACCTACAGGGATCTAGTTTATCATATGCATGCTAACGCCTTGCAACGCTTGGTGTTCGCTTCACAGGATAAATAATTACCTTCTTTGGAAAATAGCTTAAGCCCCACCAAGCTGATATCTGGCTTTAGAGTCATTTTCATGCTGCTCATCTGGGCCTAGCTTTGCCAGCCTTCGTCGTCTTGCCATCGCAGAGGTCACGTTCGCTAACAAGCCCCCGTGGAGACTTTCCTAATCATCGGAAGACTTTTTCTTGGATCTAAACGACTTTGCGCATATCCGCGGGGCCATTGTGCCCACAGCCTTGTGTTTCTATTCGTGGATTGAAAGCAATCTCGAAAGAAATATCCGTGACACAGTTGCCCATAGGCCAAGTATGGCCTTCTAGGGATGCATGTGATCCGAGACAGATTATGGTTAATTCCGCATTGGCAGGCCAGTACCGGGTGAATTTCCATGAAGGATGCGTATACACGGCGCTTGGAGTATTGTAGAGGTTGGAGCGAGACAAGGATTGGCCGGAATCCCGGGCACAAGGGCTGACGCCTCGCGTCATTATTACGAATGCCTGTGCATCATGCAGGCTGCTGGCGTTTTTATCCTTGCCTGGTTGGGCACATTCGATGACTCAATCGCGAACAAATGTGCGGAGTTTGCTTAAAATTTTTGACTCGTACGAATTTATACCGCGTTAGGCAAACAGTGTTTACAGCACTGCCCATGTGGCCGAGCCTGAGCTTGCCTAGACGTTTAGTACAGTGTTTTCAGACCAGGACGGATGGACGCCATATCATGTATAAATAATGTGTCCTGCGGTAAATCAACTTGGATAAAGGGAGCAACAGAGAGAGCAGTTGTAGGCTCAGAATGCAAAGACTTATCTCTAGAGCTTGTTCTCATCCAGGCAGCGCTCTCA
This sequence comes from Ilyonectria mors-panacis, assembly GCA_002991585.1. Lineage (NCBI taxonomy): Eukaryota > Fungi > Ascomycota > Sordariomycetes > Hypocreales > Nectriaceae > Ilyonectria > Ilyonectria mors-panacis. Next base: position 145,467 of record PPHJ01000042.1, read on the forward strand.
CATCCAGTTTTACCCGTGGTCATTTTCATTCAACCAAGTCGTTCATCAGCAGTCTTGCAATCCGCTACCCTCCAATCCTTACCCGCGCCATGGCTTCATCCAACGTTCCGAGTACCATGAAAGCTGTTCTCCAGCCTGACAAACACTCTCACAAGCTCATTCTATCCGAGCAACCCGTTCCCGTGCCCGCTCATCCTGAGGATGTTCTTGTAAAGGTCCACGCCACCGCACCCTGCAAGGGTGAGCTGGACTGGGCTGTGTGGGCACCCGAGTTCATCCCCGCCGACAAGATCCCTATCCCGGGGCAGGATCTCGCCGGCACTGTCGTCTCCGCCCCGGCGGACAGCGGCTTCAAGGCTGGCGACGAAGTCTACGCGCGCATCGAGGCCGACCGCCCGGGCGCCGCAGCCGAGTACGTTCTGGCGCGGGTGCCTGAGCTTGCCATCAGGCCCAAGAACCTCAGCTGGGCGGAGACGGCAGCCACTCCCATCAGCGCTATAACGGCGTACCAATCGCTCTTCACAAAGGGTACCCTGGATCCCTTGGCGCTGACGGGCGATGTGGCCGCGCGGGCAAAAAATGCTAAGCTCCGTGTCCTGATCACTGCCGGGGCCGGGGGGGTTGGTAGCTGGGCAGTCCAGCTTGCCCGAGTCGCCGGAGTGGCCGCCATCGTGGCCGTCGTTGGACCGAAAAATAACGAATTTGCACGACAGCTCGGCGCCACGGAGACTATGGACTATACCAAGCAAAGCATCGGTGACTGGGCGGCTGAGGATCCCGCATCTCGAGAGGTCGATCTGGTCTTCGACTGCATTGGCGGCTCATCGCTCGCTCAGTCCTGGTATGCAGTGAGAGATGGAGGAAGCCTTGTCAGTGTCTGCGGCGAGCCAGAGAAAAGTCGCCCACAGGATGTTAAAAAAGAGGCCCATAGCTTGTGGTTCGTCATCACTTCTCTCGGCAAGGATTTGGACGTCATTACGGGGCTGTTAGAGGCTGGCAAGCTCGAGCCAAACATTGATAGCGTGGTCGACTTTGAAGACTTTGCTGAGGCATGGGACAAGGTGGAGTCAGGCCGGGCGAAAGGGAAAGTCATTGTGAAGGTGTCCGACAAGGCATAGCGTAGAGAACGACACTCCGGGAGCTCAGATTGATGTTCTGTTCACTTCAGTCATCTTCAACAGTTGCTTCAGATAGCTTCATACACAAATAGGCCAATACCACGCTCGTCATTAACTCTCCGGTCAAATAAAGGGTCACGGTATTTCTATTAGTTTCACCGCAAGTTATCTTGCCAGTTAATACTCGACTTACCTGGTGCCCTCTGCCAACCGTCTTGGTATACAAGTTGTGAAGGGCATACGTCCTATTATCAATCTCTATGTGACCTCGGGGGTAGATTTCCTGTCCCTTACGGAATGACGCTCTATACAAATGTATTATTATGTACCTGGTTCCCTTGGGCTGTCGTCTGAACTACTGCCGGCCATTGCTGGATTGACTCGTAGTCCGGAACAGTGGTGGGGGGATGACTACAATACAACCCCTGAATGGGACAAGTGTAACTTGTAATGGCTAAGTGTGTTGATATCGAAGTAGACGGTCTAGTTTTAGGAAATTAGTAAGGTTTGCTTCTATGAGGACTTTTGTAGTATTTGCGTGTTTCTCCCTGGATCAGGCCGAGTTAACTTGGGTACAAGTGGAAGGGATATAATTAGCTTCTGCAATAGCATCATATAAGCAATAGACTTCAGATGGATGGTATACAAGAGCAATTTCCAGGATACTTGAGTTAGGCATGATAATATTGCACTAACTAATAGATAGACCTTAGAAAGGCTCTTGATTTCTCCATCTAAGAATAGTCTGAAGTTAGTCTTTTATATATAAAGCGGTTGATTTCATCCATAGGGGTTGTTATTAGCAGTTTCTATAGAAACGAGACTAATCTATTAATCCTTATTACTTGTGGCAGACAGACTGCAGGGGCATTGTGCTTGGAGGGTCAGCATCCGCCCACCAATCATCCAAAAATTCAACACCAAAACAGTCATCCCATACCATGCAGTGCAGGTACCCCTCAAACTCCATCCTCGTGCTACATCGAAGGAGTTGCCGAACGACCTCTAGTTGAGAGACGAACCATGTTCCCTGGTCTTGTGGATCCTCCCCCTTTATCGCGGCGCCAACGAACAGTACCCAAAGCAACTCAGGCAGATGATACGCCCAAGTCGCGGAATACATTGGCCCAGCCAAGAGCGACCCCTGTAGGCGTTGTGCCATCGTCCGTGAGAGGGCTTCTGTCCATCGATGGTCTTGTTTCATGGCCGCACATACAAAGAGGTGTGCGGCTAAAAGTAAGGCGTGGAGACATTGTTCTTCCAGGGTAGTCGGAATATCCTCAATGCGATCAAGGGTAAGGAAGGCTGCGGAAAGCGACAGGGTGCGAACGTCCCGCAGTGTTGGATCCATGTTGCATTTTGCGGCCATGACTCGTTGCCGAAGCAGTTGGATGACCGCTATAACTGTTTGGTGTCCTGGCCCGAGGCTTTGTAAACGGGATAGACTTGGATACTCGCAGGCCTCTATGATATTTTGGGGAAGTTTGACTCTGTCCAAGCCGTAGTTGAGAGGGTAAAGAGGTCTTCGCCCTCGAGCGGTAGCTAATTCAAGGTCCACCCTGAAGAGTATTAGATTACCCGACTTTTTCCAGTTATCTAACTCACGAATCGTTCGCGCTTACCAATTTATAAATCGGCCAACCTGATATATCTTAATAGACTTAATACCTCCTCTGAGAGCAATTAGCCCTTGCAGTCCCCGCAGGTGGATATCCGCTTCTTCGGAGGAACCCTCTAAACTCTGGAACACTCATGTCAACAATTTGATGCGGAACCACCGGGAGGCTTCGAAGCCTAAAGGCGTTCAAATACTCACTGCAATATGTCCTAGATGCGCAATGGCAGCAAGTACATTCTCCGTAACTCGGCCATTTTGAAGGATAAAGTTGACCTCGTGAATGGCTTCACCCTTCAGTTTCCATCCTTCTTTTCGCAGGTCCAGACTAAATGATGATGTTCGTATAGCCCCGAAAGCTGCCGTCATGCAGAGGGTAACGCGCATGAGTATCGGGTCGTTCATCGCAAGACTAAGCCACGTCTTGTTGCTGGGAACTGTTGTAGTCCGGTAGTCGAAGAACACAATCACTAGAGGCGGTGAGCCAGAGCAACGGGTAGCGGAAAGGCAGATTACATACAATACTTGAGGAGTGTGTCGATTCTGGGATTCGATAGTATCGGGATTGTTCCAAAAGGGTCGAGAATATTACCTCCGAACCATTCAACTCCTAATGAGTTGTTGCTCCTAAAAAGGGTTCTGGTTGACGTTTACTGGTACAGACACGATTCGACTGTCGTCCGCCGCTTCTTCAGTACCATGAAAGGTTGCGTGCCGCATCTTCGTCTGCGGCTTTTCCTTTCGTCTGCCACTGTGACTCTTCATGGAAGCTGGTCTGAGTTTGAACCGACCTATTAGCTCATTTTTGCATTGTGATGTCCGTTCTGAATTGGCTGCGCCATCCGGCGACTCTCCTCCAACCACCGTTTTCGAACGCAACTTCAGGGCCGTCTTTATAGCATGACTCCGGACGGCCTTGTTGGCTGGTACCGGCACGCCATTGGAGACGACAAATGCGTATTTGGTCATGTCGACTTCCTAGAACGCGACTTGAATAACCAGCTGGGGATGGCCGTTGCCGTCAAGTCATCAATCCTGGAGTCCAAAGCCTGATGTCCCAAATGAGCTTGATGACGTGAAAGATCAGGCGAAGGACTGAAGCTGAGCATGACCTTGCCGGTTGAGTTATACCCGTCGAGTGAGCCAATTTAAACTCGAAAACCGCAGCAAAGGCAAGAGCTCGCCACGAAGAAAATAAGATCGGTAAAATGTCGCAACGCATGTCGCTGACTAATCCTCTAGACCAGTTCGGCGAGCGTTACCTGCACAGCCGGCTGTGCAAATAACGTCACGTGATAAATCGCACAGCCGGCTGTGCGAATAACGTCTGCTATGTAAGCAGTATATATATGATATCTCTTGCATACATTATAGTATTTCTTTATTTAATTAAAAAGAGAGCTAATATATTATATATATAGCTATTTAATATATATAATATATAATCTCTTAATAACAGACCAATCTGCCTGAAACTAAAATAAATATACAATATATCCTCAGATTATTATAGCTATTATAGTAGAAATAAATTACTTTATATTATATAATATATAGAGTAGGGCTTTATCTTTTAGAAGAAGCTTTTTTTTCTATATTAAATATTATTTCTAAAAATATATAATTATAATTAAAGCTAATATTAAAATATTCTAGATATTTCTATTTAAATAGATAATATAGTAATACTAATAGAGTTTTTTTTAATAAATAATAATAATTAGTTTATATTATAGCTTATTACTAATAATTAATAAGAGTAGTTATTAGTCTGCTTTTTTTATATATATTAATAGCTTTATTTTCTATTAAGTTTTAAAGATTTATTATAATTTTACTAATAAATTTAATCTTTTTTACTATATTCTATATAGATCTTTAAGTACTTATAAAAATTTAAGCTACTTAATATTTTTCTTAAAAGTTACTTATTATTATAAAATTATTACTATTTAGATATTAAATTAAAAAAGAATAATATATTAAGTATTTTAATAATATTATTTATAAATAGCAGTATTATATTTAATTTAATATAATTTCTATATAGACTTAAAGTTAATTTTAAACTTTTAATAATTTATATTATAATATAAATGTTATAATTTTCAGTATAATATAGCTAATAGCTATTATAGAGATAATTTTAATTTTATTTAATTTCTAAATAATAAAGAAATTAGAAATTTATATTTAGAATATTAATTTAAATAGATATATTTAGTAGATATTGTATAGAATATAGTAATAAGAAGGGGATTTACTATCTTTAGGGCTATTAGTTATTTAATTAGATTTTTACTGTAGTTAAAGTTAAAATTACTATAGCTTTTTTTAATAGAAAAAGCTATATAATATAGAGACTAATAGTTTAATCTATTAGAGCCTATAAAAGAGTTTAAATATATAGATAGAAGTAAGTAGAAAGTATCTTTTATATAAGATATTATAAGAATAGCTATTTAGCTATATTTTTAATTATAATTAGTTTTTAGTTTAATTTATAGTCTTTTTAGCTTATTTTCTTTAATTCTTTTTTAGTAAACTATTTAATTAAATAGTATTAAATATAACAATTATTAGTTTTATTTATTTAATCTATTTTTTCTATTTTTAGTTTTAACTTCTATTTACTATAGTAGGTATAATAGATAACTATTAAGTCTACTTAATTCTATATTAAAATTTAGTTATAGCTCTATTAAATTAAGCTATTAGATTATTATATAACTATATTTATAGATTCTTTCTTTCTTTCTCTTTTAAATAATATATACTAATTATATTTCTTATTACTTTTATAACTATTAGTAGGAGGAATTCTTATTACTATATAATTTCTTTTATACTTAAAAATCTCTTTTAGCTATATTTTAAATATCTTATATATTTTACTACTTTAAAAATAGCTACTTTACTATTTCTATTTCTATATCTTACTTAACTCTTTTATTTTTAACTGTATTCAAATTAAGATAACTTATTATCTTTTTTTTAATTTAATCTTTAATATTATTTCTTACTTTATAATAACTCTCTCTATCTATTTAAAGTTAAGATATTAGTTATAATTTACTTTATTATAATATAGAGATAGCTCTATAGCTTTTTAATATTATTAATTAATCTTATAGACTCTATAATATAATATAATAAATTAGGCTTTTTATATCTTTTTATATTATTAAAAAATAGTATAAAAGTTATTAGCTTATAATTTAAGTATTACTACTATATTTACTATTGTAATAGTTATTAATCTAACTACTAAAGAAAGTATTATATAAGTTATTATATATATTATTATATATATTATTATATAAGCTATAATTTTAAATACTATAAAGAATTCTACTAAAGATAATAAAAATAGTAAGTAAGTTTTAAAATAAGTAAATATATATATTATTATATATATTATTATAGTAATTTAAATAGAAGCTTATAATAAATATTTATAATATAAAAAGTATATTTTAAACCTTATTATATAGTCTTTCTTATAATACTTTAAATATATTAATAAAGCTTTTAGTTATACTGTCTTTTTAATCTATTTAAATATATAGAGCTCTTATTATATACTTATTAATAGTAGTATTAAATAAGCTATTAAATAATTAAACTGTATATAAAGCTTAATAATAAACTAAAGAATATCTAAGTATTAAAAATATTAATATAAATAGAAATAATATAATTAAAAGAGCTAATTTTACTTTAGTAAAAACTAAAGTAAATAAGTATAAAGTAAATTAAGAATTTTAATAAAAACTTCTATATATATAGAATAATTAGTTAATAGTTATTACTATTAATTCTTAACTTTTAATAAGATTTTATATAAGATTTCACTATAGATATTATTATATAATATCTTAATACTATTAAAACTACTATTTAAACTACTATTTCTATTTATTTACAGTTTTATATTCTATATTATATATTTACTTTACTTAAAAGTATAATAAAGAGATATATTTTTAAATTTAAATCTAGTTATATTTTCCCCTCTTTTTACTTTATATTTAATATTAAAGACAGTTAGTCTATATAAATATCAGGATGTATACTAGCCTAAAGGCTTACTAAGGGCTTACTGCACTGTAGTGTAGGACCTCTCTTATAACCTATTATACAGTACAATTAAGTAATACTAGCTTATTTAAATTAGTTAATCTTTTTAGCCTAACAGCTGGGACAATCTATTATAAGGTTAGGTATACCGCTTTAACTCTTATAATAAACTTAAAGTAAACTAACTATTATATACTAACTAAATCTAAATAGTAAAATCCCTTTAATTTTCAATTTAGTTATTAATTCCTTAATTATAAGTTAATTAGTATAGTATTAGTTATTAGCTATATAATTTAATAGCTAAAGTTATATAAACTGTTAAAAACTTTATTTTCTGTAGGAATAACCCTACTATTTCTTTTTAATCTTATAGTTAGTATCTTTAAATAGATTTGCTCTATAGTAATTTACTAAGTTAATACTATATTAAAATATAAATTATAAAAAAGTAAGATATAGCAGCTAAAAACTGCTAATTAAGCTAGCCTCTTATAGCTAAATAGATTAATTTTAGCTTTTACTATATATTTTAAGCTGAACTGTTAAGCTGTAATTTACAGCTTAAAAATAAGACTTTAATTTACTTAAATTACCTCTATTAAATTATATAAAAAGCTATTCTTATATTTAAGGTTTAATAAGAGCTTATTAAGCTATAGTATAGTTTAAAAGGAAGTAAGCATTTTATATAGTTAGTTATATTATATAAAAGATTAATTAGAATATAAAGAAGTAAGCTAGATTAAGCTTTTATTTTATAGGAATTTAGCCTTTTTTAAAATCTGGCTTTTCTAATAGATTAAAATGTTTTAAAAAGTTAATTAAAGTTATAAGTTTTATACCTTAATATTATTACTGTAGAAACTTTAATCTCTTTAAGTTACTATTACTTTAAGCTTAAGTATTAAGCTTATTATACTATTATTCCTACTATTAGTTTTTTTTATTTCTATTTTAATCTTTAATTTTTCTTTTAAATATATACTACTAAAAGCTTTTAACTTTTAATTAACTTTTAGATATAATACTTTAAATAATTAAAGAGGGTATATTAATATACTACTTAATTTGGAAGGAAAGTTAGCCTCTCAACGACAGAAGACATCAGTCTCTCTTATATCTTATTGCTCAGAATAAGGTTACTGTCTCAAGGTTATTACCTACAGACAGCAAGGTTATTAACTGCAGACAGCAAGGTCGTTAACTGCAGACAGCAGGGTTGAAGTCAGAAGGCTTAAATTGAAGCTTAAGGTAAAGACCAGTGAGATGGTGCTGACTGACACACTGGGGTTTAATGATAGCAGGCCTAGCCTGACCAGACTAGAGCCTACTTAAAGGAACAGCTCTTCCTGTAGTAAGAAGGGCACGCTTTTTCCCTTCTTCAATTTGAACTTTTCGAGACGCTCATTATTATCCCTTTGCCACTAGACCAGCTGTCGCAGCAGCTCTTATCCCTTCTTTGTCGTCCTTTTTCTATCTTACCTTGTGCAGAAGCATCTGATCAAGTGCTTACCCTTCTTTCATTACCAAAATCCCTCAACTGGTCTTTGCTACAAGACCCCCTTTAGTCTGAACTATAGGGTATCTCAGACTTTTGCTGTCGCAGGCCCGGTCTGCACTAAGTGCATCTCCCACTAACAAACCAGTATGTAACAACCTTATTGTTCAGCTACTGTCTCTTCTGTTGCTGGGTGTAGCACTAACTATTTGTCTCTATTGTTTGAAAATACTGTATAGCTTTGATCTATCTGATGATATTGAGTAAAGCTAAAAAAAACCTAAATACTACTTAATTTAACTTACTTTAAGTTTAATAAGTTAATTTAATAGAATAAGCTTAATAATTCTTTAGATTTTAAAGAGGTTAGCTTATAAGATTTTTAAATAAGATTTAATAAGCTAATAAATATATTTATTCTATAATATAATATATTACTTAAAGTAAAAATATTAGTTAATTTATATTTTAATAAATCTCTTTTTATAGAAATTTAACTAAATATCTATAATATAATTTATCTTATTAATATAAATAGAAATATAATATTTTTTAAACTTTTTAAGTTTCTTATTATAGATATCTTTAGTTAGTAAAATTATAATATTATATTAAAAGCTATAAAACTTTTTTTACTTTTTATATCTTTAAGAATTATTTTTATTTAAGTAAATATTAATAAATAATAGCTTAAAATTACTTTATTAATATACTATAAATATAATATTAAAATTAACTTAAAGAAGAATAGTATTAATATAAATAAAATAGCAATTTATTAGTATTATTAATAAAAAAGCTACTTTATAAAGCTTATATATACTTTATAAATATTTAAAAGCCTAAATAAAGTTATTTTCTATTTTACTACTTAAAAATATAAATATAACATAGAAGAATTATTAATAAGTATTAATACTAACTATAGTAAAAAGTAGTATTTTATATTTATTAATTTTATATATACAGTTTAAAATAAATACTTTAAAATATAATTTAAAATATTTTTGTAATTTTAAATATATAAATAATATTACTATTATTTTACTATTTATATTAAAATAAATTTAACTTTAGAAATCTTTACTTTTAAGTTAGTTAGTAAGAATATATATATTACTTTAATTTTAAGTAAGATTCTACTTATTTTATATAATATAATTAGAGATATTTTATTATATAGTAAGTATATTTAAAGTTATATATAATTTTTTTTTAAATTCTTTTAGTATAATATTAATATTACAGAGTTATTAAACTATTAATTCTATTAAATTTAATAGATAATAAAATATTAGATATATCTATTAATTAAAGCTTAATTTATAATTATATTAATTAAATCCAATTTTAAAATAATACTTTAAACTTTATATAATTTTATATAAACCTTTTTTTACTATAAAAAAAAAATTCTATATAATATAATATAATATAATATACTATTACTATTTCTATAAAAAAAGAGAAAAAATATATTTTACTTTATAGTTATAGTTTAAAAATAATTCTAATTTTTCTCTTAAAAGTCTTCTAAAAGCTTTTTACTATAAAAATATAGCTTTATAATACTACCTAAATATTAATTACTCTATATAGTTTCTTTTATAAGTTAAATTTATCCTTAAGAGGAAGAATATTATTAAAGAAATAATAGAAAATATTAATTAAATCTATTATAGCTAAAAAAAGATACAATAAGTTAAATTAATTTAGTAAAAGCTATTAATTATTAAATTAGATGTTAATTACAGTATATTACCCCTCTATAAAGTCTATAAATACCTTACAGTTATATATATACTGCTTATATAGCAGATATTATTTATACAGCTAGCTGTGCAATTTATTATATATAACGTTATTTACACAGCTGGCTGTATAGGTAACGTTCGCTGACTAATTCCAGCAACTAATACATAGGCGTCTTGGCGTGCCCACTACCTAAGTATCTAAAAATGATCTTCTTTATTAATGTGTTGGATTATATCACTGAATAACACTGGCTATAGTAATACTTAGGGTACCCTTAACTTTTGGCTAAAATAGCTCAGCTGGTTAATCCAACATAATGTATATAATTTCACGACGTAGGAATAAACGTACGGTTACATACAGGTCAGCAGGCGTAACGTACCTGCCCCACTACTTTTCGTCCGTCCAATTAAGAAAGGAGCGTGCCTCTCCCAGAATCGTTAACAATCCTGCTCAGATCACCCTAGTATATAAATGCAGCTTCACAGCATCTTATTCAGTAGCACGGCTCCTCAGCTATCAATACAACTTAGTCACCTAGCTCACTGCACCTGCTAGCCATTACTAGACGTGACCCATACAATGCCCCCATACTGCTAACTGTTACCAGACAGTAACCACCCCTTGCTTACACCCGACGTTCTGATCTCTACTAGGCCCTGAACCCCACGATCCCTGCCTACTCTATACTGTCTGTATAAGATAAACACAGCCGTTATATATAATATATAATCTGTAATAAAGTATCTTTTTAATATAGCTTATACCCCTCAATAAGGGAACCTAATATTTAAATTTACTGTATTTTTATTATATATATTATAATTACTAAGGCTTAAGTTTGAGTTTTAGGCTGTTTTTGTTCTATCTGCTAGAATCCTATCTAACTTTTTCGCTCTATAGCTATTCTAACCTTAATATCTAGAGTTATAAATCCTACAACTCAACCTAACACCTTAAGATCTCTAATACCTATATTAACCTAAGTTATTTAAATTTACTCTTTAGCTAGCACTCTAGCTAGCTATTATCTATACTACCTCTATATAATATAAGAGCTCTTTAAACTAAGAGTTATATATCTTTTTACTGATACTATTAATAAAGTCTTTCTGCTTTTAGATTAGCTATTTAATTTTAAAGATTTTAATTAATATTAATAGAGTAATTTTTTCTATTTAAATAAAAAATAGATTAAGATAAGTAATTTAATTTTTCTATAAATTTAATTTATTAATATTATTTAAAAAGAAATTATAATTAAAAATAGTTAATATAATTTTCTATTAAATATTTAATAAATAAGTTCTATTTAAAAAGAATTTTAATAGATTAAAAAGCTTATAGCTTTAAAGAAATTAATAATATATAATTTTTTGTTTAATATTATTATATTTATACTCTATAGATCTAATTAAAGATAGATAGTGCTTCTATACTGTAGAATTTTTTTGTTTAATATTATATTAATATTTAATATTATATAAATATATAAGATAATTAATATATTTAAGTTAAGCAGTTTAATATAGTAATAACTACTAAAAGCTTACTTTTTATATTAATATATAATTTAATATATAACTTATTTTATCTTTTTAATTATAAAATAACTAAATTTATATGTTAAGTTATATTAAACTAACTGATTTTATTATAAATTATATTAAAATAGTATAGATTTTTACTGCAGCTTAAATACTAAAAGTTAAGTTATATTTAATAGCTTAAATAGTAAGGTTTAATTAACTCTCTTTACTAGTTGAAATTATAATATATAATAGAGAAAACTATAATTAAAAGTAGGCAGTAGTATAGTTAGGCTTTAGTGTCCAGATCGCTATGCTGTCCAGGTCGGTATGTATGTATGTTATACTGAAATTTATAAATAATACCTAATTTCTTTTTCCAGCTAGAGGTTCTACAGTAAAGGGAGATCTATAAGATAGCTTCTATCTTTTCTAAGGCCGCCTCCAAAATCCCAGACACCATTTCTTTTGCTAGGATTCCGTCCTCATAAGACGCACAAATAACCGTATCGCCCCCCTCCACGCCGGCCACATTAAACGCAATGTTATAGCTAATGTTACCATTAACAGCAGAAGCTGAGAAACTTATATCTTCAATCTTCCAGCGCCCGCCCTGGTCCCCGGTTGAGAAGACACCAAGGTTTGAGACCTGGATGGAATTATTCAGATGAAGACCTAAAGCCGGGAAGTTAGAGCTCAACATGCCCTCTAGATCATCTGAGACTGCATTGGCAGCACGGAACGGTACGATCAACGGTGGTTGGTTCCCCTCGAACGCCTTATTTATGGAAACACGGTATTCTCGGACCAACTCCCAGGCCCGTTCAACATCCACATTGGTTATCTTGCTGTCTGCCTTGCTATGTGCCTTATCGCTCGACCTTGGGTGAAAGACGCGACGATACCTGTCCAGCCAGGTGAACTTGCTAGTACCGCTACTGTGTTGAAGGAACTTGCCGGATTTTATAGACTCCATCCCACAAGGATAGAGCGCCCGCATGTCGAGGGCACAGTTTGAGATGCCTATCTTAGCTTTAGGATAATAATCGCAGGCAAGAGTGCACAGAGTGATGACGATAATGAGGGGCGTAAAGGTCGTATTGTGCTCACGACAGGCGGCAAGAATTCGGCGCATCCTGGAGGAGGTGATGCGGAGGGTGGCGATACGTGTCTTAGTGCGGTGCTCAGGGCCGGCGTTGGCTATGGCGGACTTTGCGTGTGATTTCGGCTTGGGCAAGCTGGTAAAGAGAAGTCTCCTTCCAAAGAAGAGTCGAAGGAGAAGAAACATAAAGAAGATGTGAATTAAGCGCAACACGGATGTGCTGCCATTCCAAAATTCCTCCATCTCTCTGCTCAATTTAACCCGCTCAGGGTCTATCTTGATGATGCGTGAACAGGGCTTGCTTTGCTCGTTGAATGAATTGATTGCGGTGAGAAACTGGCGGTGGAAAATGTAACCGAAGCGACCATCGCAGATGAGGTGGTGAAAGATGAAAACCACCTCCCGCCTGCCAAGGATAACCACCCTCCACCAAGGCTTTCGAGGATTGAATTGCTCATCGGTCCAGTCCCAGTGGTTGTGGAGACGCTCGATGACTTCTGGCCTAGCCATGGGCGCCTCCTCGTCTAGGAACTCGACACATGTTCCAAGATCAATCTCGTGTAGTGCTGCGAGAAGGAGGGCATGGTGCCCCGTTTCTGCTAACAGTTCAGGAACCCCGATAAGGCTGAGTTCTGGGTAAACTGTGATAATCGATCGGATAGCCGAGTAGACAACCTCTTTCGACAAGTGGTCATGGCAGGTGGACGTGGTAGGGGCGTAGTGCGCCGAGACTAGAACATTCGCTTGTGCGCCTACTCTGTGCTGGACGTAGAACATGCGATCAAGAGAGTCTGTAGTGTGTCAGCGATTGAAAACCTGCATAGCCCTTAGTGTACGAACTAGTCGGACGGACAATAGTGCAGTGAGCAAGTGATGCCCTCGGGCTCCCCGTATTCACAGTCATTTAACTCGCAAGCAGTTGGTGACTTGAGACAAAAAAAAAAAAATTAAACGCTGCGCGACCTGCCAGAGATGACACAGGATTTTGCATGCCGGATATAGGCCGTGAATTTAGGTCGAAGGATAGTGGCAGGAAGAGGGAGATAGTAGGAACGAACCAGAATTATATATACTGCTCTGTGGGCTGTATATTTTTATCATCCTCCCACGTCCACGACGTCGAAAAGTAAACAGATTAATAGGGCCACAATTATTCACTCTAGTGCTTACTTCGAGTTTCCACCAGGACTGACGGAAACGGGCAACTCGAACTCGCCCCAATTTGTGACTACCCAGATCTCTCTGTAACAACTGAGCCCCCCAAATATGGGCAAAAGTCTCCGCCTAAACGGTGTTCAGTTACATCCTGGGCAGGGGCCACATCAAGCAGCCACAAAGCCCAAAAAGCTTTTTTCCTAATACAGAAGGAAGTCACCGCCCCTCCATGTTCAGCCCTCGTGATGGACACGCAACCCCGGGTGGCGGAATCACCGGCGGTAGCGCCCAGGCTAGTGAGCCGGTAGCCGGCCATTTCATTGTTGGCGACCCAGGCGAGGAAGGCTGTTAATTGGATGGAATAATCAAATCTCTAGGGACAACTGCTAGCACTGCCCCTGTAACTGGAAGCGGGCCCAAACCGACCTTGAGGAATCCAATTTGTCGTATGCATGCCAAACCTTACTAGGCTTGCTGTTAGGTCTGTAGAACATGTATAAGAATTACCTACTTTGGAAAATAGCTTAAGCATTACCAAGTTGAAATTTGGCTTTGGAGTCAGCTTCGTGGGCCGCCTGCTCCTCCCGGCTTAGCTTAGCCAGTCCTCTTAGCCTTGCTGCCTCGAAGAAGAGGTTTCAAAGCATAATTCTCAGGACCGAAGATACAAGCGGAGGTACCGACCTCCAGCCCTTATCCAGACGGCCGGAGTGTGCGTTCTCGACCCCTGGTCAACTATTTCTAATTTAGTATATACATCCTGGTTAGATACACCCCCCGGAGAGTGCTGGCACGCATTAAAAGCAAGGGTCGCGGCCATCCGAAGTACCCAATCAAGTCACCCTTGTTTTGTCGCATTCGAGCGTACCTAAGGCTTCAATAAGAGGTCCCTAACCTTCGCGAATGAGGCATGCTCGCGGAATTAGGCGGGCCATGCCACTCATTGGGCCACGAGGTTGCCATATTTGTCGGAATCGCGCCGGGCAACGTGATAGAATTCAGGCTATCCGATTGGTCCCCTCGGAGTCGCGTATAAGTGCTGTTTGGAGCTGTTGTTTCAAAAATTCGTCCTCGCCGTTGTGAAAGGTTTTTCGAAAACACCTCGTGGAGGCAGACTAGGACCGACGCAGGCCTGTCGAAAAGCTCGGTGGAGTGAACAGTGAGTCGATGTGGGTCAAGTTCATGAAGTGGGCTGCCCACCTACAGGGCAAAGGCCGGCCGATGCTGTATCAACCCGGGCTGTCGCCGGCACCAAAGGCGGTTGAGGAGCGTATGTGGAAACACGAAGTCCGCCAGGCCAACCGACGACTCCGCCAGCTAACCAGGAACTTTCACCGGAAGCTCATTCGGTGTATTATGCATCTGGTGAAGGTGCCAGATGAGACGCTGGAGTGGCTCGGCAGCATAGATCCAACCAAATGGTACAGGAGGCAGCGACGGCTGGACCGGTATAGTTCGTACATGCAGCCTTATCTGTGTTATCGCGTCCGAGCCTGGGAGCTCGGCCGCCACGGAGCCAAGGCCAAGCACGGCATTCGCTTCTCGGACACGCAGGGAGACACTTTGGCGGAGCTAGCCCGGCGACTTGACGTCGTCGCTGCCGCTATTGAGAAGAATGACAAGGAGTAAGAGGTGGTAGAGGAGGAAGGAGGAGAAGAAGACGGTAACCCGGACCGAGAAGCGCTCCACCGTGCTGTCTTTAGCTCCTGCATCAGTTCGATCAAGCAGAGGCTTGCCCGCATGCAGAACCACAACCGGCTGCTTGCATTTCACAGCCGTGCTTGGTGTCAACCGGGACGGTGAGGCCTGGATAGCGGCCCACTGTCACACCCGCTTTCTCGCTGGCTTCTTGTGGTGGGGTCGGGTCTTAATGCTCGTATAGAAGAGGAGGGGAGTTTTTGGTGAGTGATGAATGAAAAGCATGTCTGGTCATGAACTTTATGAGTGAGCGATGATTTACGATAATTGACCGTGGGAGTTTCATCATGGATTTGAGAGGGTTTGCATTGTCAGAGTTGGGGAAGTATCAAATTAACAAGGTCAAGGCGATTATGCCTCTGAGAAGCATCATATGAGCAGTATGGCGCATAGCAGAAGTACGACAAACAAACAGGCTAGTTAGTCATTGAACACCAGCTCTATCTATCCAGTATACGTTCGTAGATCCATCATCGCACCGCCAGTATGTCTATATGCTACCTTTCCTCGCCCTCCTCTTCACCAAAATCTTAACACCCTCTGGGGGAAAAACCGCCTCCGCGAGCCAAACATTCTGCGGCCGCCGCCCATTATACTCGTTAGGAAACGCAATATCATAGTTACGTAGCACATACGCCAGAATCATCTTGAACTCAAAGTCGATGAGGAAGCGACCCGGGCACGCGTGCTTGCCGTGGCCAAAGGGCAGAAACTCGGGCGACGTCGACACAAGGGTCACGGGCGGGGCCCTCTCGTCGCGGCTGGCTGCGATCTCGCGCAGGCGCGAGAACCGGAAGGGGTCGAACTTCAGCGGCTCGTCTACCGTCTCGGCGTCGACATGCGCAGGCTGGCTGAGGAACGAGAGCAGGGTGCCCTTGGGGAGGTGGTAGCCGTCGGGGGTCTTAAAGTTCGACGTCATGACCTTGCGGAAGATCGCGCGGACGCCAAGGGAGTGCAGACGCAGGGTCTCACGGCCGACGCTATCGGCTCTGGTCATCTGGCTTACCTTGGCTTTGGTCCACTCAGCAGATTCGTCCTGACTGAGGATACGGTCGATCTCGTCGCGCAGGACGGCGATGGTGTTGAACTCGGCGTCGGAGCCGAGGATGTTGAGGATTAGGTTAGTAACCTGGATCTGTGTCAGATGCATGGAGCCGAAGTTGCCGGCGGCGAGGCGACGGAGCATGATATTGTAGTCGTGGAGCTCGTGCTGGCGCTCGCGCTGGGCATAGCGGATGATCATCTGGACCTGGTCCTGGGGCTCCTCGTGGTCCGGGTCATCGCGGTCGAAGGCGAGGGTCTCTAAGCGCTGCTTCCATAGCGGAAGGAACCACTTGTTCATCCTGGCCAGAAGCCTGCGTGTTGGGATGTTGAGCAGCGTGCCAATGAGCGGTTGGAGAAGGCGAGGGGCCCCTCCGGTGGCGGCAGCGTTGATGACAAGGCGCTGGTTGATGTCGAGGGCAGTGCGGAGATAGTCCTTGTCACGGCCTTTTGTAGTGTTAGTTTATTTATAGTTAAAGGAGTTATCAGGACTTACAGAGCGGAAGTCCAACAGTGAAGCGACTAGCAGCCTGGGCAACAATAATCTTAACCGTGGGCAGAAGATCAATCTTCTTCCAATTCTCAGTATCAGTACCAAACTGCTCGTCAAAGATAACACCCAGCTCATTATTCATAGCAGCACAGATATTCTCTAGGACACAGTTTATATCCGTCTTAACGACCATAGCCTGATATGCATCTGTAACAATCTTATCGTAGCCGAGACTCCATCGGACCTGGTCGATGTCGGCAAATGCTGCGTCGACGCTTAACACATTATCTGGTTGGGAAAGGACCCATTTCATAGCGCTCTGAGGCATAATAACCTCTTTCCGGAAGCCGAAGCCGGGGACAACGACAAGCTTGCCTTTCTTGACATACTAGTTCACAATGCTCAGTCTCAGGTCCAAAGGTGTTGATTAGTTGGGAGGCGGGAACATACCTTGGTGTAGGCCTCGCGGAACAGGGCCTCGCAGTTGGTGTAGTAGGCAACCCTGGTGCGCAGACTGAAGCGAAGCGCACCCTCGGGCTCTCCGACGAGAGGGACGCTGGGAGGATACGGAACGGTGAGGATGAAGCTCTCAGTGAGGTAGAAGAGGGCGAAGCAAGCCGAGACGATCAGGGCGATACCGAGAGGGCTCGTCAAGCTGGGGAGGTGATCGAGCAGTATAGGCGCCATTGCGAAGGCGAAGGTGTTAGAGGAAATGGACCTGAGGTTTTGGATAAGGTGGGCGATAGCCGATGACGAGGAGTATTTGAAGATTGCTTGCTGGACCATGCCTCCGCTGTGACCCAGGATGATGGCCTAGCGCTAACGTGGGCGTGTCTGTGCCTTGCTGAAGATAACGATCTTTAATTGCGAGCGATGCAAGTGAGATGATCATGACTAGGTTGGATGAGCTTTTAGCCCCGCGACAAGACATATGTTATTATACGAGAAGGTAGCAAAGCTTGAGCCGAGGAGCTTCAATGGCGTAAGTGGAGGGGGTTCGTATGGAGTTTCGTGATTTTGGGGATAATTCGACAGCTTTTGGGCATTACTCAATTATGGCTTCATCCTTTTACCTAAATAGGTAATTAATGCCCTGGCGCTAACAGACCAGACATGACCAGGAAATCCAGGAGCATTGGTAAGATGAACCCGGGGACGATCTCCCAGCTCCCTCCAGACGTCCATTTCAAAAGTTTCCTGCGCTAAAGACGCCACATCCCTCCATCCTTGTAGGTACCTCTAGGTACCTGGAGAGTGAGCCAGTATTCTTCAGATATCCGCCAGGCCCTCTACAGCTTCAGGGGCAATAGGTGTCGTAGGTCAGGGGTCAGTGGTTACAGGACAGGTGTGCTGTAGCCTAGGGGCCTTCAGGGCTCACCTGCAAAAGGAAGTCCTTACTGTACTTATCCTGGGATTTTATGGTTGCCTTGATAACATTGCTTTTTCTTGGGCCAAAACTTTTGAAATGGTCCTCCGTCCCGGGCTACTCATTTCTCACTATGGTTGAAAGCCACTCCACTCAATCCATGTAGTGGGTTCACTCGTAGATTCCACTGTCCACTGCGCTGGCAAAATGCGGCGGCTGATAAATGGGCACCGGTATTTTTGCTTGAAGTCACGTCCCTTCATTCTGGACTAGACACCCTGCACCTACCGTCTCTGCTAACGCTTGACTGCAATAAGATTTGTTTGCTAAAGCAACATGCATACATGGTCATACGGTGTTACAAGCACTGTTTTCCTGATATAGCAAGTTGGTCGTATCAGTTTTATTAGGTTTCGGAGCTGACGTTGTAACATTTGCTAGCCCACCTTGCCGCGTCATCATTAAGTCATCCCATGTGCCCAATCAATCACAGATTAAAACTCGAGCAGCCTTAGTTGAAGGATGACTCAAAATAGGGCAATCAGCATTTTAGGGCAGCAATCAGCTATCGTGTTACCCTTTGAATTGCGGACTTCCGCGGGACTCAAGCCCACACAACTGGGATCCCGGCCCATCCTTGTCTTATTCCCCAACCTCTCTACTCTAAACCGTATCCTTCCTGAGATTTCAGCCAGTGCTCTAATAGTAATGACACAAACATAACCTGCCAAGGCGTATGATATTTTCATGGCTAAATGCATTTCCGTAAAGTCGCACTTGGTATGCGGACACTGTGTTACGAAAACTGTTATCTCGTAGTGCTTACTATTCACACATAGAAATGCGGGGATCTTCACACCCCCCGCCTTGCGAATACACAGAAAGTTACGCGGACCCAATAACAAGTCCGACAATTAGTAAAGCAAACTTTGTTTAGATGAGGTATAAAGGCAACAATTCTGTCCGTACAAGGACCAAAATATCCCACACAAGACCATAGGACTCATCCGCTACAGGCAGAAACCAACATTATGGCCTTCCCCAACGTCGACTTGAATCTTCGGTGGCAGGATCAGAACGTGGTTAAGAAGGACGGCCAGTGGACGATTGACGGGTGAGTGTTATCTCTTTGTGTTCAAGGAACTATAAAGGATGCCGCACAGCCTGGGCGGAAAGAAAACTTCTAAGCTGACCTTTTTGATACCTTATGCAGACGACCTACGGTTAGCGTCGCTGTATCCCATATACACGAGCCGCCCAACTTGCCTAGAAACACATGGTTTGGATTACTTGTAACGTCTCCTCCAAATGCCGGTGAGTAGCTGTTCCCTCTTTTCATATACCTTCTATGCTCGTTGGGACGCGCATTGCTTGAATTCAGAGCCTAACTGCAAGTCTTTGGTAAAAGTCAATGCTGACGTGGCCCTCAGCTACACCGCCTCACACTCACGCCGGTGCCGCCGTGGTTGCAACAGTGATACGGGGTCATATTCTGAACCAGATGGTGCATACTCACGTAGATTCAGCAACTGGCGAAACACACACGCACGACGGTGGTGCCAAGGTGTACGGGCCGGGGAGAGCTGGTACGAGGCTCCGGGCTGCCACCATGTCCGCTCTGAGACTGTCGGTGATGAGGAGACTCTCTTCATCGCGAACCTCCTCGTCAGCACCGACGTTTTCAGAGGGTTGGACCTTAAAGCTCGGAGCGTAGAAGACGACTTTGCAAAGGTCGACCGTATCTTTATTATCGATAAGGAGGTTGAAGAGCAGAACGCTGCTACTACTACTACGAATAAGAATTAGGAGATGCAGATAGGATACTGTACAAATGACACCTCGGTGTTTTATGTCGGATTTGTAACCCTGTAGTCAGAGGGGGCGTGAGATTACATAAAACCCCTCTTAAGGAAAAGAGGGGTCAGAGGCCTGGTCCCAACACAGGCCGTGATATATCAGAGATAAAATAATTCCCAATCTGCTGTAGTAAACATATAGCTAGCAATGCAACTGAGCAGCTCTGATTAAAAGCAGCGCCCAGTCCGATGTGTGAGTGGGGAAGAAAATCGTCTAGATTCATCGCGGATTATCGGTCCATATTACCCTTGTCAAGGCTCCTCTCTTCGGCTCACCTGACTGACTGGCCCGATTTGCGCTCCACAGTCACGACTCGTGATGCGGGGACCGTCGGGAGTATCGCTCCAACCTGACACGCCATTCCCCATTTGCCTCGACAAGCTGAGAAATGATGTAAACCCACAGCTTCCAGTTCAATCGCTGGTATAAAACACCTCCCGGCAATCTCAAATAACATTCCCGAGTGTATCCTTCATCCCCCATCCTTGACTTCAATCCGACAATATGGCAGACACATCCAGCTCCCAACCTTGCACTATGCTGCGGGTCGATGGCCCTCGCATCGTGAACCCCGCTGGAGAGACGGTCGTTCTCAAGGGAGCCGGTCTGGGCGGCATGCTCAACATGGAAAACTTCATTACCGGATATGCTGGGCATGAACATGAGCACCGCGCCCAGCTCGCCGAAGTGTTGGGCGAGGAGAAGGCCACCTTCTTTTTCGACCGTCTCATTCACCACTTCTTTACTGAGGCCGATGCCGCATACTTTGCGTCTCTCGGTCTCAACTGCATCCGAATCCCGTTCAACTACCGCCACTTCATTGACGACATGAACCCCGATGTCATCAATGACAAGGGCTTCCAATTCCTGGATCGATGCGTTGATATTTGTGCCAAGCACAACCTTTACGTTATTCTTGACATGCACGCCGTCCCCGGAGGCCAGAACCAAGATTGGCACAGCGACTCTGGCCTTTCCAGGGCTCAATTCTGGGAGTTTAAAGACCATCAAGACAGGGTCATCCAACTATGGGAGGCGCTCGCCAAGCATTATAAGGGCAACGCAGTTATTGCTGGATATAACCCACTTAACGAACCCGCTGACCCCCACAAGACAGCATCTGGACACTACGGTGCGAGACTCGTCCAGTGGTATGAGCGAGCCGAGAAGGCTATCCATGCCATCGACCCAGAGCACATTCTGTTCATCGATGGAAACACTTACGCCATGGACTTCCGCGCCTTTCCCAAAAGCCCGCTGCCAAACACCGTTTATGCCTGTCACGATTACAGCATGATGGGCTTCCCCCTTCCTGAGCAGTTCGAAGGAACGCAGGAGCAAAAGGATAAGCTACACTCAAGCTTCGAACGCAAGGTGGAATTTATGAGGGAAATGAACGTCCCATCTGGAACGGCGAGTTTGGACCCGTATATCAGAACGAGCAGAAAGAGGGAGCCGAGGGAGCTAAGACGAACGCAAAGAGATACGCACTCCTTGAGGAACAGCTATCTATTTACCGCAAGACCGGTGTCAGCTGGTCCATCTGGCTGTACAAGGACATTGGTTACCAAGGAATGGTCTACGTCGACCCAGAGTCTGCCTACATGAAGCTGATCCAGGGCTTTGTCGAGAAGAAACAGAGTCTAGGCCTCGATTTCTGGGGAGTCGTCAACAAGGACGGCGTGAAGCACCTTTATGAGCCGTTCCTTAAGGGTCTAAAGGATATGGTACTAGAGAAGTACCAGGACACAAGATACCCCAAGATCTGGACTTTCGAGCGACAGTTCGAGCGGGTCATCAGAGAGTGCCTCCTGAGCGAGTACGTCGGCTGGGAAATGGCCGAACTCTTCCGGGGCAAGACTAAGGATGAGCTGGAGGAACTTGCCGCTAGCTTTTCATTGGAGAAGTGTAAGATGCGGGATGGCCTAAATGAGATCTTGAAGCGAGATGCGACCAAGAAGTAAGATGGCACCGGGAAGGTTATGACTAGACGAGTCGGCCTGTGAGCCGGCGTCGATGACACTCTAGCTGAGTATGACAGCGAGTGTCGTGTAAAGCAGCAACCATAGAGCTATTTCTACAACGGTAAAATCCCTTGCAGGAAAGCGGTCGGTCCTTATTATAGAGTATGAACTCGCACTGATTGACATATACACCACTGTACATGATAAGCTATAGCCACAAAACGCCTGGACTCTGCCAACCAAAAAAAGAAAAAGCCCGGGTTTGAAGCCGGCAGTGTGGATATTTGCCGAAAACAACTGGATAGTCGTATATGTAAAACGCCGTCGTCTCATTACGCCAATTGTTACCACCTCCGCGAGAGTAAGAAACCGAAAATAACAACTTGTTCAATACTGATGAATACTGCGATAGTGTAGCTTCATAGTGGAGCTATTTGTGCTTTCAGCATCTCCGTCATCTCTCTCCTCTGCGGGTCTGCTGGCAACCGTCGTCTGCACAGTCTTCATGATTCCGTTCTCGATGGTTGCGGGGTTGGCGCCGTCGCGAGCTTCGAGCTCGACGTCACTGTCGACATCACCAACACCGACGTGGGTCGTGTTGCCTCCCCGGAAAGTGGTATTGTGTCCCTTCGATAGGGTATTCGAAAACTTGGACTTTCCGGTGGTAACCGTCAATTCTGGACTTGCCACCCGAAGAATGTCTATAGTAAACGTCCTCGCTTCCGCTGGCGCCGGATGATCGCACAATTTTGGTGATGAGCTCAGCCATTGTCATTTCGATCTGCAGTTTCAGGAGGTAACAACTGGATGGAATGAAAGGTACCTAATTGAGCAGTCAGAGGATGTTCCAAGTCTGGGCATCGCATGGGCGTTGGCGTGCGAGTAGTCATAGGATGAACCAGGGCAGCTGCTAACAATCCAACGCCAATAAAACAGGGTCTGGGAGAAATTTTGAAAGGAGATCGAGAGACGTACACTAAACTACTCTTCAGGGACATGAGGCCAACCAGGACGACCTGGATTCTGTCAGCATATGTCTCTGATATCAGCCATCGAAAGCAGCTTACATCCAACGACAGAGAAATAAAGATCAGGCCCAGGTTCATGCGATACAAGGGTATATATTTGGTGAGACCGTTATTAATGAGGCGAGATCGAACCAGGTAGATGAAGTAGCCGTTTAACGCGCCGTCTACAATAGCGAATATGATCTTCTCGCATCGGTCCCAGATGATGTTGAGGTGGACCCATGTGTCATTGATTTGGAGACGAGCTGGCATCCAGATGACGAAAACGCTGATGTTGACGGCTAGGATGAGAGCAAAGACCATCCATTTCAGTTTGGTTGCTCGGCCAGGCACAACCATCAGTAGACCGAGACGATTGAGGATGATCTGGAGAAGAAGTTGTACTTGGATAGCCCAGAACAGCGCTATAGTTTCGACAGGTTAGACGAGCATGGGCGCTTAATGGGAGAGTAAAGCGTACCGACGTTGAAATAGAAGGCGAAACTATCGTGAGTAACTATTAGTTTTGTTCGGACGCAACGAAGTGATGAGCGACGGTGAAGAATAAAACCTACCTTGGATGGATGTATTGTCTCTGGAAGCCCCAAGCGAGCACCCCCAAGATCATGCTACTGATCCACACTCCCCAGACCATAATAATGTAAGCGGAGACGCGCTTCGCTCGTTGCCATGATCGTTGGCTCTGCCGTGCTGCTTTTCCTGCAGAGAACAATGCAACTCCCAGAGAGAAGCCCCAGAAGATGCTGGACGTGTTCATGTCGGCGGAGCCCGGAACCTCCCGGACGTACGAGTCCGGGATCAAGAAGCCGTACTTTGCGCCCATCGTGGGCCAAACGAGTGATGGGCAGGGTATACAGGAACGAGAGCCAAGGAAGAGATCTCGAACTTCGAGGGCAAAAGCAATGAGGATGTCAACCCACTCTTCATATGCAGCATGGAAGGCCCCGGACGTGCCGAAATGGGGCTGACAGATCTTATAGGGAGGGGCGAGCAAAGCACGGGGCTCATGCAACACAAGTGCCGTGATCTTGCTGCGGCAGCCGGGTTCTCGTCCGGACCGTTAGCTTCATCATTGTGGGTGTGATTGTCGGGGAATCCCTAGCCAGTGGCAGGCAGACTCCTCCTACTGGTGAATAGTGGGCGCAGAGCATTTGCCCGGCTATTTCTTAGGTGCCTTGGCATATATTTCGATAAATTCAGTAAACCTCTCGACATTCCATAGGCTCTAGATGTAATTATTCATGCTTTAATCGCCTTCGAATGCAGTGTCGCGGAGGTGGCTTGATGGCTTGAGCTGACGTCGCTGTTGTGCTTTGGCGTGTGGTATGCGGGGAGTCACTCGAATCACGCAGCTGCATGAAGCGCAAATCAAACGGTGAATCAGTAACGTATCCACGGCGAATCGCAGTCGTCGGATTGAGCTCGCCCGACGAGGCTTGCGACGACAGCGTCCAGTTTGGGGAAAGGATCGCTAGTCACGACTCGCGCTGAGCACAATTCGCAGGGCTTGGTCTAGGCCGTCCCTCGGCCTCATCCAGCTAGCCTGGGGGCCGGCCACGAGTTGGCTTGCATCTGAGTGCTCGTGTTCTACGTCGTAAACGTGTCGGGGCGTTGGGCTACTGCCGGCCGTGGCCTTGGAATCAGTCCACTTCCCCAACTGAGTTTAATGGGACCTGAGCCTGGAGATCCCGATCTGCAGTCTTAGCGCACTGCGAGACGCGGGGTGTCAAGTCAGCCAACACCGGGGATTCTGTAACTGGCCCCTTGGAGATTAGTCGACGTCAAAGCGGACCTGCCCGAGTCATTGGGTTGGGTAGGATTGACAGTTTCATCCACCCCGCCACTATTTTCGGCCGAATCTGGGGAAGAGTAAGTTCTGCTGTGGCAGGAAACGTTGACCGAGCCGATGTCATCGGGGTATTTTATCCGAGATGAATAAGAGGCGGTCTCTGCGGTGTAAGCCGTTGAGTTACTCAGTCAGCTTCTTTCTCCTGTCTCGAGGGAGAAACAACACCTTTGAACGTGTCATCATCTTGAGTGCGACGAGGGCGGTTGACCCTGCTGAAGACCTCGTCGTCCCCGAGAGTATGTAGAATCTACGTACGTAATGTGCCCCTGCTCCGCACAGGAGATCTCTTGGTGTCGGAATTCATCCTCTGGGAAGAGACGCCGTCGCGCTAATGGAGCCGATGTGGGGGACTTGCCGGGGGCATTAACGCCTCACCTCGTCTAGGCCTATCACAGCGGGAACGTATTGGCCGCATGGCTCTAAAGCTGATCCCTTTGCCGCCACATTTGTGAAAGTAGGCTGACGGTCTGCCTGGACCGCCCATTTCTGGCTGACACCAGTCTACCCCGCGTGTGCTACGTGTGCTAGGAGCAATGAAACGGTCTAGCTCAACATGTGAATGGGAATCTCACCGAGATGGGGTCCTTTGTCGTGCGCGGGTCTGAGCTCACTGCTACATTAGTCTAAACGGTGCCTGAATTGTCGCTGAGTGGCGACGGAGCATGGCCTTAAACGGTCCTGATCCGACTGAAGGGGCCCGTCCGCTGGTGTGGAGGGCCTGACCGGATCTCTGAGTTCCGAGTGTTTTGTGAGGGGCCACACCATCTATTCACATATATTGAATTGACGCTGCAACGTTGAAAGTTTGGTTAGTCGGAGGATAAAACGGAGAGAATAGTAGATTATTGGGTATCATTTTCAAATGTCTGATGCGATATTCAGTGGAGTTAAATTGATAGCGAGTACCATTTGCGACCCGTTCAACTACAGACTCATGGATTGGAGATTGAAGGCGCAAGGACAAGAGCTTGATTTAAAGCACGGTTTTCGTGGATGAAAATATCTAATTGCCTACGACAAAAGAAACAAATATATCCTTGCGGAGGTTGCAGTTGTCCTTGGTTGACCTGCACTTCGGGTGTAGGTTGGGGTCTGTCACACAGTTCACACATCACCATTTCGTTGTGTTTTAACCGCTCCTGATTCTCCTTGTGAGATGAAGGAGAAACTTCCTGGCAAAGAATTAGAAATACTTCAATAATAAAAAGCTGATGAGAAGAGCAATTTTACAAGCCAAAATTCGTATTATACATCAACGGAGTCGTCGGACACATGCTCAACCGACAGCGTAGATTCTGGCAGGTGAATGGGCCCAACCAACAAGTAAGATTCCCAAGACGGGGTTCGAAGCGACCGGCGGACATCTAGAAAACCGAGGACTGTTGATCATTGAAGAAATCACGAGGAATTTTTCATGGAAATAAACTGACTGGCATTTAACCGTCTCCGTCGTCGACAGTGCCAAGCCCAGACGGCAACGATGGCTGGAAGTGTGGTCACGATCACACCCACAATGGCAATGATGACTTCAGCTGACGGCTTCATAGCTTGAGAAGGAATAGGCCAACACTTCCTCTGTCTAGTTCTTATGTTGAGAAACGATTGGGAAGCATGATAATTGAAAGAAATATTGACACGTTATCGGGATCATTTATGAGTTGGACAATCTTCGGAACCATACAATAGGATATTCATTTACGTACTTTTGGGGCTGATTTGCTGGTTGTCTTCCACCGGCGAGCGCCCCCAAAAAAACACCTTCACTTCTGTACTTTTGTTAAACCGGGCTTCTGGGGATTGCCGTACTTTCGTTTCTGTGCTTTGATTTGCTGGCTGCCTTCCACCCAGTGTGCGTGCCGCATAAAATACCTTTGCATCAAGTCCTACTGATAAGCTGCGGATCTGATCTTTCCGTCCTTTTGTTTCTGCCCTTTGATGGGCTGGACGCCTTCTCTCAATGCGCCACGCACATGTTGGGCAATAATTTAAGGCTTTTGTGACGTACCACATCAGCCTCATTCACTTTCGTACTTTTGTTGGCGGGCTGATTTACTGCACTAATTTACTGCACCTCTTCTTCCTCCCCATCGCAATTTATTTTTTGTTTCAGTACTTTGCTGACTGGCGGGGTTCATGGCGTACGGGCAGTGAAAAGACGCCTCGATCCCACCTCTCCATACGTATATATATAGGGCACCATCAGGTAACACACGTCTGGTAGAGATGCTAGCTTCATTTGACCCCTTTATAATTCGCGAGGAAGGCTGCACAATACTATGTAGCGGTAAAGTGTATTGTATTACAGGGCGACGCTAACACTTCTGCTAGCTTAACTTAGCCCAACTAAATTTACCTAGGTCGTTAATTGCACCACCAGGGACTGATTTGACAAGCTGTGTCTAGACCCCAGGCAAAAGTGTGGGATGATCCAGCACGTCCCACTCTTAGGATCGCCATGGTAGAGTAATTGACCGTCCAGAGGTGGAGGATATAGCCTTGGGAGATTGTTTTAGCTAGGTGCTTGCATTTGCCACTGGGCGATTCTGAAGTTGTCTAGATCGTTGCGTTGATGAAATCCTTTTGGAACGGCTTTATGCCACAGCAAAGGCTGCCTTGAGCATGGAACCTATATCCGCGTTGGGTCGTTGTAAATGCGATTTCTGACTATGATCCGAAATATATAATTATGCAGGCTTGTGTATTGAAGAAAGTTGCAATATGGGGTCCAGATCTTCAGTGTACAACGCGCTTGGATTGACTATTGGTACTGGAGATGTTCACTACAAGACTAAGTTATAAATTATTTTCCCCTCGATACTAATATCGGCACATCTTGCCACAGTTTGTATTGATGCGAGCTCGGGAGATGACACTCAATAATTTATCTATCAATGAGCCACCTCATACAGTGTCAATAGAGCTGTACCACCCATAAATACATCCTCTTTCGACCAAGCGACCTCCACTTCAAGCTTGTTTTATCCTTCTGTAGTTGTTGCTCCATTAGGTCTACCCATGGAACCGTTCTGATTCCAATGTAGCCAGTGTCATTCTGAGGCTGCAGGTCTGCCAGTTGAACACGCAGGTGCCGGAGTCTTCTCGCCCCGTCTGACCCATCCAAGCTAGATCCGCCACGATGCAGGGGCGTATATGGATTATCTCGCGTCATCGAACTCGCGAAGCCTAGCACGTCTGGTCCATGGATAAAAAAACGCAAGATCAACCCCACAATTGCGAACATCTCAAGAATTAACGTCGCGGCGAGCAGTAAATAGGTCCAAGTCCGGCTTGCGCGGTAAACGTCGTGTTTTATATCGTCATAGCACCTTGTGTCGAGTTTAAAAGGGTTGGCCGTTGGGGACGATTTCCGACATCTGGTTGAACCCCATAGGACTTTTAAACGAGACATTAGTGTGACTGAGAGGAAACAGCGTAGCGTCCCAGAGGGTGTTGAATGCTGTGGTAAGACGTTTCGAAAAGTTTGCGACGTCGGGGGTCGAACCGCTGGACCAAGGCCGCAAAGTTTGTCCCGCATAAGGAGCTAACTCCCCGACTATATAGTTGTCCGTTGGCGACGCCGTGTCTTGTTTAGTTGGGCCTGCGGCCTCTCTCCACAGGCGAAGGCCCTTTTGTAGCCCTATAGGACTACTCAGCATGTGCTCTGGTAAGCGACTGGCTTTGTCAGGTGTATTGACACGTTGTTGCCGCCTTGCAGAGCAGCTTGTCGCGGATGGAGTAGGGCCACATCGTATCTCAGTTTCCAGAATGACATTCCGCATGTCACATTTGAACACGCGAGCATCGAAAGTCCTGAACATGAGAGAACTGGAAGGCGCTGTTAGGCTCGTGTACACCATTTCAATCGGAGGGGGATCGTCGGAACTCATCCACCTTCCCCACAGTCTAGTTTTTTTCGAGTCACACTATTCTCCTTCACTTCTCTGTCAAGTTTGCTGCCTTGCTTTACATTACAGCCTTTCGAAGATTCAGTATAATGCTGGGGGTTTGCTTTATATCAATGCAAGCAGAGAACTCTGATACAAGTTCAGCGGACGAAGCCATCATTGCAGCTTCCAGAAGCGCCGAACCTTGGAGAGGCTCGGATTCATTTTGAATCCTCTGGCCCGGCGACCAATAACGCTGGAGATTTGTTTCCCTGAAATAGTCACTCTCTAATATGGAAGGAAATCTCGTTAGGATCCTAGAACTGAGGGCTTTTACATGAACTACTACGCTTTACGTAATGCTTCAGGAGACTTTTGACGTTCAACTTGCACATTGCTTCTGATTTGAACTTATCATTGTTTTCTAAACTGCAGCATTTGGTGAAAGGTTGGTTACGTTCGCCTTCATTGAGATGCGGTAGCTACAAACTCGCTTTCAAGGTACCATGAGAATCCCGTCAGCTAGTAACAGGCTAGTCTTCAACTTTGGCTATAGATTTCAATGCAATCATCGTTTAATGCTGAAGTTGGTACGCATAGACTACTGGTATCTGAACCAAACAGGAGAAACTTGAACGTTGCCACTTTTTGGAAATTTACAAATATGATGCCTCAACCAGAAATCCAACTGTGATCTTTGAGTGGCGCAGGATCGACGGCCACTGAATACTCGCGTATGTCTGCCAACAATTAGTCTACATTGTGAATGGAGTAGTTTCGGAAATTAGTACTCACATCTCGGGAACTATGAATATTTTGGTTTTCTGTCTCAATCGGCTCTGAAGAGAGGTAAGAAGCCGCTATAAGGGGTTAGTGAGGTCTTGAATCGTCACCAAAATGCAAATGACCACTTACGGAAACCAGCGGCCCGAGCACTGGCATGATCAGAACAACCGTAACCACAAGTTGAAGTGGAGACGGCCAGTCCAGAGTACTGTCGGGATACAAGGATGACGTATGAGGTCAGGCTGGAATCAACGTAATCCGTGTAGACAGTGGCTTTGCCTCCAGGTGAGTAACCCGTCATGTCCTGGTTGAGGAAGGCAAGGACAGTCTCTCCCGAAGAGCGGTAGCTATTGAAGACGCCCTGGGAACCGAGCAAGCCACCCTCCTCACCACCATAGAAGTGGAATTCGAGAGTGTTCTTGGGCTTAAAACCGGCATTGGCGAGAATGCGAAGAGCTTCAAGGCAGTTGATCGTACCCGAACCATTGTCATCGGCGCCAGGTGCGCGGGCGGTGGCTGAGCCGGCCGTCGAGTCGTAGTGAGCACCAACAATGACTAAAGGCACATTGCGGTTAGATTTAAAGAGAGCAAGAAGATCGTAGTGGCTTACCGAGGTTTGAGCTGCTGCCTGGAATACGCGCAATAATGGAGGGTTGGTTGAAAGAATGAGCAAAGGTTCGCACCTGGATGGCAGAATTGGCCGATGCTATGCTTTTAACTAGGCTCAAAAGCCAAGTCCCGGCCTGAGTACCATAAGTCGACCGATAGTAACGGTTTTGGTAGCTTGACGTTGAGTAAGTAACGAGTCAGACATATCTCAAGTAGAACTTGAACCTACTTGGTTAGGGTTGTTAGCCAACTTTGCGGTCCGGTGTTGGACACTCCCGAGATCAAGGAATTGGCCTCAGTAACATGCGTCATGGTCGTAGGATAAGTGACCGCGCGGGCTTCGATAGACCCTTCGGAAGGTGGTGTGGAGAGGATCGAGAGGACCTCATCATCCTGGTTGCTATTAGAACAGATTGTAATAATGATCGGGGAAAGGAAAACGTACCTGAATGTCAGTGATGTCGATGAACTTCGTACGTCTCGACTGCCTGGCCAAGTTGTCCACCTGCTCCTGGGTCATCCACTGGCCTGGATCTTCCTCAGAGGTCTTTATCAGACGCATTGAACTGCCCTCCACTTTTGTAGTAGCTGGAGCAGCCACAGCAAGGTGAGAGGCTGCCGCCAGGACGGCGACGACGGACTTGAAATGCATGATGAGAGGTAGACCCTTGAGTTGACAATAGAGTTGACAATTTCTCAATGTAGAACAATTCTCCCCGCTGGAACTTTCAACGATGGGGATGCCGTCTATTTATAATTCTCAAGACGGCCGTCAATTAAATCTCATCCTTGGAGATATTACATTTCCATGAATGAGAGACCCCTGCACTTAGCTCAACGGAGAGCTGAGCTGAACTTCCTAAAGCACCATCGCAGTTGCGGATCGCTCCGAGTTCGGATAAGCAAGCGGGAAGATCGAAGGCATGGCGTGGACCATGTTCCTCGGTTCGGAGCTATCTCTACAATGGGGAGGAGATCTTAAGCTTAATACGAAAGCCAAGGCGCTTTCGCGATCGAGCTTCCTGAAGAGGAATAGACTCGGCTGTTGAAGAGGGTCCCAATGCGACCCTGCACGTATTCGAACAATAGTGCCTTTCGAGACCGCCTCCCCCTGCACTTATTATTACGGATCCGACATGCTACCTTCTCTTTGGTGAAACAGCTCCGAAAGATTTTAGGAAGTTCCAAGGTCATATGAGCTGTTTTAAGTTTCCCGACTAGCATAGTCGGAGAGGCCTATGTGGAACTTTTGGATGCCAAGAACTGGCAAAAAGTCCGTTATCTTTGCCCGATGACCCACTAGATAATATCAAGGGAGCTATACTATTGTCTGAGATGGATAAGTGCTCAAAAAATGTGGATTTTGTATTCTTGCGGCCAAACTTAGGAAACATGTACTTCCAGTCCTCGCACATCCAGCGCGATCCAACTGCCACATAGCGAACCGACTCCTAATCTTTCATATGTCTCAGCATCTCCATGCTTCGGCGCTACAATGAGGACATAGTGCTTCCGTGTTTCCACATCCGGTGCCACACTTCCGACTTTTGGCTACCAATTACCACGCATTTCATGGCTCGATCCCTAGGCGCAATCACTTTGTCAAACGCAATCTCCTTCTCGGCCAAGCCCAAGTCAAAGTCCCTGACTCTCGCTGTGAGGTGAATTCGGCCTTCAGAATCGCCCGTATGCCAGTGCGAGCTGGAAGTGTTGATGGTTGCCCACGGGGAACGGACCTGACTGTCATCTCCCCACTGCACACCAGAGAAAGGAAGGTCCATAAATGTGATCCCGCCTTCGTATCCCATCCAAGACCACGTTGGCACACGATACTGTTGTTGTGGTGGAAACTCGATCGCTTTCATCGGTTGATCGCCCATTTTGGGGTCTCGTTGCCACAGGAGGGTCCGTCCAAAATACCGCTCGAAGATGCCGTATCCTCCTTGTTTACCAAACGCGCGTATTAGCCTCTGCTCTAAACCTGCGATGGCGATGGGTCTGTCGTAAGCCTTTGAGAATTCGAGTGTCGAGTATTGTTTGTAGAGAGATTCATAAAGACGGATTTGGGCCCCCTTGGTTTGGTTTGTTGCAACTTGTGGGAAATTGGGATCGCCAAGGAACGTCGCTTTGTTGCTAATTAAATTGTCAGTTGTATGAACGGAAAGGTAATGAGTGAGATCCAGGCAGTTTATAAAAAAGGAATTCATACTTTGTCATCTTGGTAAGTGTTTCGCAGCGAATACCATCACCGCATTCCCAATACGTCTGCGTCTCGGCAAAGTAAATCGTCCGCCTCGCAAGCGCTCGTTCCTGCAACACCCAGCCCCGTTTGTTCAGCGCTCCATCTATAACATCGTGCTGAAAGTCATCGATTGCTTCACAAATGAAAAAAGGATTCTTGAGAGAATCTTGAAACTTGACAAACTTTCGGTCCGGCCGCTTCTTCAGAAATCCCGCTGAAGTTCCTGAAGCACGACTTGCAGCAATGACGCAATGAGCTGAACTGAAAACAGATTCCATGTGTTTCGCTTCGTCCTTGAAATCGCCATCGTCACCCTGGACGATGCAAAGAGAGTCAATCCAGAGATATCGAATGCCAAGCTCTCGCGTAACCTTTACGGCGTCTTTGAAGGTAGCTGGAAGTTCGTCATAAACAATACCCCTCTCTAGACGATTGTCGATGTTCTTGGTGGTCGTGGAGAAATGAGTGTGATATTTTACGTCTCCCCACGGATGAGACAATGCGATGTATTTCAATCCATCTGCCTGACACGGCCCCCATAGTCTTGTATCCGAGAGAAGCACATTCGTCGAGTTATTTTGTCCAACATCGATCAATCTGGTGGGTAGTCTTGAAGACATCGGCCTCAGACTGTCTGGGAAGCATTTGGTGTGCTTTTCACAATCCTCAAGCCACCCACGTAGAATTGTATAATATGCAGGACTGTCAATTCGAGGCAATGCTGGTAATCCAAGTTGGATGTCTTCAGGGTGGCCATTGGAGCTTGGGTCATTGGCTGAGCATTCGTCAGTTGGTAGTAATGAAGGCTGTACCATTTAGTAGCACCTACTATGATTCTTGCAGATGGATAAAGCCCGAGTAAGCGCACCGTCTATCGCCAGGCCTGATCTTAAATTTCGGAGCTTTATGGCATCTGTCTTACCAATAGGCATTCGTTCAGGAGTGCAGGCATTTAGGACAAGTGCACAAAATTCGCAGTTCTGTGATCTCATCCTCAAGTCGGTTAAAGTCTGCTCGAAAAAAAAATTGACTCCCCAAAAGTCCAGTCGCTGACAACGATCACACAACACCGGAACCCGATGAGTTGAGATACACATATCGTTGATTTCTGGACAGTCGAATAACCGCAAGGCGAAGGTTTTGTCGTCCAAGAGCTCCCAGTTGTCATTCAACTGTTTCTTTCAGCGCTGTCAGAGGCATTGTGACGAGTCAAAGTACCTACCGACTGAGAAGTAATATTATGTGAGCCATTATCACACTTATCGAACGAATCTACTGAGGCTTACAATCTACCCGTATATGAAGAGACCTTATTAACTAGACTCCATGGCGTTGCATCAACTATGATCACTTACGTGCTTGCGTTCTGTCAGCCAATTTAAACATGCTTATCGCGGGCAAGGGTCGGAATCTACCTTCTAATATTATCATTAGTCGAGGCGCCGTGGATGGATTCATGTGAACCAACTCACATACTGTCCTCCGCATTACTCATATATTCTTCGGTTTTGTGAGAGGTTTACCTACCGTCTTTTGAATCAAGTCGAGTGTCAATTTACTGACCGGTACAATTGCCCTTCAACGAGGTAGACGCACATTCTAACATGAGATCGTCAACGTAAGTATTTGTAAGATATAAGGGTAGAGTAACCGTTCGGGTTGGGCTCGACTTACCAAATTTTGTGACGCTGCTAGTCCCTGTGGTTGGTGATGACCGGGTGCTAGTTGTCCCCCAAACGAGATGCGAGGTTTGGGTATTTCTACTCCTCCTCTATTTGCCCCCGAAAACCGATACCTTGAATTGTCCAGCGCTGTTGTCCAAATTTTGTCCAGTGATGCAGACAATGTAGAGGAATCAGCACGACATTGAAAAGTACCCTCGATGCCCATGTTTCGATCTGGCAACTCAATGACGAGAAGCTTGTCTCGAACCAATTTGAGAACGTCTCCTATCGCAGTCGCCGTGGGTTTGTTGCACTCAGGGTCCCTTGAAAGTATGTCCTCTATCCAACGTTTCGAGGTATTGCTGACTTTGGCTGTTAGCTGGCCTTCAGAATTGGTAACCGTGCTGAAGTAAAGGGAATCCCGCGGGCTTTGAGGATCTAAGTCCATCTTCAAGAATTCGTCAAGCACGTCATAGCCATATAAGAGCCAAGTGATGGACTCTAGAATGATACAGCCCATAGACCATATGTCGTAGCGCCTTGATCGCGGCTGGTGTGATTTAGTGGCTACCTCGGGCGCTTCGTAATGCCAAGTAGTATGCGTGGTATTAGTCGGTGCATCCCTAACTAAGCTCGTGGCGTTCTTGTGCTGCTTTGCCAAACCCAGGTCAGCGATCTTGAGAATTCCAAACAAGTCTGACTCGTCCCCGTCAAATTTGAGAATATTGTCTGGCTTCAAATCGCCATGGCGCCAATTTTCGTCTGAAGGAATTTCCTCATAGTTCTCGTCCCCGTTTACCTTGATCGGAATTGTGACATAGTTCTTGGCAGTGATGCTCGCATCTTCCATAGTCATACCACCCACGCTGGAACTCCCCACGCTGGAGCGCCCCCTTCTGGAACTCCCCGTACTGGAACCCTTCATGCTGGAACTCCCCATGCTGCTCCCCATGCTGGACCCAGTAGGCTTAGCGATTTTTGAGTGCTGATTTGTGCCGTGTAGCCGATCGAGTGCTCTAGCTAGGCCTCGCAGTTGTTTCAAGAGACAGATGACGTGATTTCCATCCAGCTTCTCATGGATGGTGTTATTTTTCTGCCAGAAGTCTCGTAGATTGCCCCCACTCGCCCATTCGAAAAGGATAAAATGATCCTGGCCCCGTTTGAAGGCAGCAATGCGATTTATCAGATGCTCGTCATGGATCATGCTGATTTTATCCAATGCCTGTGCCTCAAGTTCCCATGCCCTCTGGACGTCATACCCCGGCTCTCCGTTCAGATTTTTCAACTGCTTTATAGCCACGTGAATTTCCTCAGTACTCTAGGTAGTTAGAACTGGTAATTCTTACAGGATGGCTCTGGGTCTTACTTTTTGGGATTCCTGATGGGCAGCATGTAGCCTGGCTTCTCTCACGGTACTGAAGTGACCGTCTCTGGGACATTTGTTCACCCATGTGAAGGGTAATACAGAATGTGAGTTCAGAATTTGCTTGAACTCTGAGTTTTTGAATATTGGTGACGTGAAGCTCCACTGATACTTGTAGAATGCCGAGAACTTGAGATCATCCCAGTCGTGAAAGACATCCGAGGCATGATCATGGCCACATTTTGAAATCCAGGAATTACTAACAGACGTGTTCTTCCGCTGCCTTTTGCGGCTTTTGATCGGCAGGCATTCATCGGTCAATCCATGACGCTGAAACCTTTCAGCGGCTTTGAGCAATTTACTAGGCTCATCGATGCATAATAGCAGGGTCAAAAAGGCTCGTTTCGCATCTTTGAACAAAAAGTCGACCAAACCTCCTGAGGCACGAGGCAATAAACTTTGCACCCGAGCCTTTGTACACAACTGATGTAATGCCGACTCGGGCAGAAACTCTTGAGACTCTTCAAAAGCGCTCTGGATGAATGCGTCATCGATATCCGTCTGGAACTGTGTGAGTGACTCCTTTGAACAATTGCGACGGAAACTGAAAGTACGAGAAGTCATAATAGAGGGAAGACAGATGTTCCGTGCGATAAAAGTTAAAAGGGGCGAGATTGTTGAGACCGGCGCGTTTGTTGGGTTTAAATACCAGGTTCTCTCTGTCTCGGCCCTCAAGGCATCCATAGTTGCCTGAATGCAGACATGTGCGCCGGAGTCAACGACATGTGGTCATGTAGGTCAAGTAACACTGAGCACAGCCTGGTGCACAATGGCGGCCATTCATTTGACGTCGGTGTCATGACTCCACACATCGGTACGAGTTGGGGGTGGTGACGGTTGCCTTAATCTGTAAGTGAAGATTGAGGGATGACATATGAGAGATTAATGCAGGTGGTGGACCAATTGAGAGAAAGTGATCAGTTGGGAGCTGACGGCATCCAAAACCTGGCTTGGCTTGTGTCATCCTGCAATTCGAGGCTGACATGGCATGATGCCTGGTAGCGACATCGTTGCCCAAACACACGAGCTGAACTGAATGGGAGGGCGGGGTAAGGCTCGGCAACTAGAAGTATCCTGTGGACGAGATTGTTGAGGATACGGCAACCCAAATGTGGACGAGCAACGATACGCCTTGAGGCTCACGGGGGGTGCCTGCGTGATGATAGTGAGTTGATTACTCACCAAGGCCGACCCTCTTCTAAATATGGATTTGGCAATGAATTACAGCCGTCTCTGAGGTAGGATCTCTCAGTGGACCTTTGATTGCTCTGTCAAAACTGGATAAGGCTCTGGCTGGACCGAGACAGACGCCTCCTTCGTGATGCGGGGGAGGTGGCTTTGCATGCCGCCGTCAGATGATCAATTCGATAGCGTGCTGCACATTTAGATAAGACGCCAATAATACAACACATCCGGCATGACGCCCCCCTGTTCTTCATTGGAAACAGGCCATTTCTTATCCACCTGCAACATGGGGGCGTTGGCAGAATGCTGCATTGACATGCACGTCACCCTCCAAGAGAAGCGAAGCCCCGACGTCACTGGTTGGCAAAATACAATCATTCGCCAATAGGCTCCTCGCCTCACTTTTGGCTGACAGTTGATACCCCGCGTGACCTGCGGCCGAGAATTGCCTATCTCTGAAGAGCCGCATGGGTTCGCATCGGCCCTAAGAGGCATTCCGAAGATGCATAAATTCGCGCAAGGCTGCGAGCCCACCAGTGAATGCTCAAGGTAGAGTGTGAGTGAGGCCCTTTGTTTGTCGGCAATCATGTCGTTCTATCAGCAGCTCGACACGAGCCTAATCCACTGCCCTCTCGGAGATCACATGTTCCTGCCCAGGAGCACCTTGGATAAGAAAGTTACGCGAGACTATATTAGCGCGCAGCTGTCTCTAACAACACGATGTCTGAACTGGAGCCTGCCCGATAAAGTTTTTCTTCTTCACGCAAAGAAAGTGTTTGCAATCCTTGTGCTTGTTGGTGAACAGCGCGCGATAAAGGGTCTGCTTCGAGAGGGGCTTTCGGACGACCATCTCCCGCTTTCTTTCCACGGAGATGGATCTAGTCGTATTCTAGAATCTCAAAATGGTCAACTGTTTAGGATATTCTCAACTTGGAAAAAGGAGCCGAACGTCAGGGCTTTTCTCGAGAAGCAGTGGCAGGTTCAAGCACCCGTGTTCGATACACCTGGCCAGCACATTACCATCGACAAAAAGTGCGCCTTACCGTTTACACAATGCGACGACGCATTCATGGGTCTCCTATGTACTGTCTATAAAGGCAAAGTGCACAAAGACCATCAAAATGGCCACGAGGTAAGGGTCGCGTTGCCCCCGCCAAACCGGATTCGTTCGCCATTGACCACGAGAAATGCAGACGGATGGAAATGAGCTTCTCATTGCAATAAAAGAGTTCAGAACCGAACACGTATTTGAACAGGAGCAGGAAAATTTAAGAAAGATTCAAGATCTCAAACACGAACACCTCGTCAAACTTATCGCCACCTGCAAAAGAGACCCATTTTATTACGTCCTTTTCCCGTGGGCGAATGGTGGGAATCTGAGGGAGCTTTGGGACCATCAAGACTCAAACCGAACTCGCGAGCTAATGTTATGGTCTTTGCGCCAAATGTTTGGTCTTGCCGATGGCCTCAGGGCCCTACACGGCACCAACTGTCGTCATGGAGACCTCAAACCTGAGAATATTCTCCACTTCAAGAACGATGATCAGTCTGGCGAAAGTGACGAAGGGACCCTGGTCATCGCAGATGTCGGAGTGTCCAGATTTCATCGAGAGGCTACGAATCTGAGAAATACGCCAACAAACACGACTGCCACAACACGATCATATGAAGCCCCCGAGGCCTATTCCGACGTTGATAGCCCAAGATCGCGCAAGTATGACACGTGGTCGATTGGTTGTGTTTTTCTAGAGCTCACCGTCTGGCTGCTGTTTGGCCACAAAGCTGTTGAAAGTTTCTGCGCGTCTAGGAAATCCACTGAACCCAACATATTCCACGGTAGCTTTTACACACGTACAGCTGAAGGGAACCCCCCTGTACACCCCAAGGTTTTTGAGGCGATAAGCCTGCTCAGGGAAGACCCAAGGTGCCAAGGCAGTACT
Source organism: Ilyonectria mors-panacis (assembly GCA_002991585.1). Lineage (NCBI taxonomy): Eukaryota > Fungi > Ascomycota > Sordariomycetes > Hypocreales > Nectriaceae > Ilyonectria > Ilyonectria mors-panacis. The sequence continues at coordinate 184,348 of PPHJ01000042.1, forward strand.
GCACTAGGAGACCTTGTTGAGTTTATTGCCAACAAGCTTCTAGTTCACGTGGATCGACGCGCAGGAGCTACTGTGCTATCCGATAAGCTCAAAGGGATCGCCCTCGAAGCTGAACAAAACCCAGCTTACTTTCTCAACTTAGTCGACCTAATCCCAGAGATCCCTCGCTTTTTCAAGGGTCAAGAGTCTTGACAAAGATTTGCAGGTGACTCGAACCCATAAATTAGTTAGGGTCGCTTTCAAAGTAACGAAATGTTCAATGTTTCCTAATTGATATAGACACCAGGACCTGTAAACAAACAAGTTTGTTCTCGGGTTCTGAGCCTCTGTACGCTGTTGTGGCCGAGGGCAGAAGAATTAATGTAATAATTTAGGTCAAAAAGTGCTTTCGCTACATGACCAGAGCCATTGTACTTCCCCTGCAATTTCCAGTGCATGTTTAAAGGCTGCGCCCTGATCTCTAAGGGGATCCCAACCAGCACAGATGATGGCTTTAGCAATCTGCCATTAGTCAAGTCCAGGCTGCAAAGAAATGTGTTGAAATGGAGATGGACATACCTATTGGTGGAAATTTGGCGAGCTCTGTGCTTATCAGCGGTGAGACCAATGGTTCACGAGCCCTAGAAGGGAAGTATTGGTCTATTATAGAATGAGTGATTCGTGATTGTCCTTAAGTTGGATTGCGCTTACCGAAGCAAAATGACATTCCACCAGCCGAGAGTTGAGGAGCGTTCGCGTGTTGAGACCAACTTTCATTGGAATATTGTGGTGGGTAGTGCAGAGGATCGCAAGTAACAGGAACTAAATACGCAGATGAGTGGGATTGAAATATGATGTCAGGAGATCTCCAGTCTTACTGTTTAGCAACAAGCCACGAATTCGTCCTCTGACCTTATCAGGGAGACATTGGAAGATGCCGCAGCAAAGGTTTGCTCCTGTACTGCGGCCAGCCAGAATGATATTGGTCCGATTGAATGCTGGGAATTCTGCACTATCTAATATCTGGTTTGATGGTTAGTGCAGTACCAGTGTGATGAGAATGCTAGAGCTTACGTAGTTGACGGCGTCGACACAATCATTGAGTGGGCCCGGGAATTGATGTGCTGGGCTCCTTTGAAGAAGAGCTCGAGACGTCAGAATGTATGTTTCAAAATACTAACCAGAATTATATACGTGGTAATTTGACTTACAGGCGGTAATGAATACTGACGGCTATACAACCTAGTCGACGGACGGACCTCCCTGCAAACCCCGTCCTCGACCGAGTAGTCTCCTGCAATCCACCCTGGCGTGTGTGTCATTATCAAAGAAGAACTGTTGAAGTATTTGCACCGGAAGACCTACCACCACCGTGAATTGCTACAACCAGTGGCCTCTGATGCAGGTCACTGACATCTGGCTTTGCAGACTGGTACACAAGGACAGGCAGTTCAGTGCCATCTCTTGCGAGAGCATTCACCCATGATAGAGAGACATTGGCATCACTTCTCGCTTCCTGTTCCAGCTGGTCATGTGGCTTGCGTAGGACGTCCAGTGACTCTGAGGTCGGGAAATCTGCCGGGTCCAGGGCCGGAAATTGCGACAGTGGCCAAGTGCCCTTGTATTGTTTGGCGGAATAGGGCAAATCACTCACGGCGTCGATGGGGTAGTTTCAATGGGTAGAATGACTAAAATGCTTGACTCAGTTCCTTGAGATTGAACCGATTCACCCAAGTCCATGTTAGCTGTGTGGAAATTGGAGGATCCCGGAGAGTGGCGGTGGCTGCAAGCCGAGGGATGACAAGAGCGCCGAAATGCCGAAGAGACGGGGAAGACCGAGCAGAGCAGACCCTCGGTACTTGAAGTCGAGAAATGGTCAACATAAATGAATAATGGAAATAAATAAATCTCAAATAATGGTATCCGCTCAAGAGGTCGCCATTGTCACTGGAGCCGCAGGCGGGCTCGGCCGGGCCGTCGCTCGAAAGCTGGCATCCCGAGGCATTAGCATTCTCATCGCCGATGTGCAGGAAGAGCGAGGCAAAGAAACGGCAGAATCCATCAGGCAAGGCTTTGGCGTCGAATCTATTTTCTGCAAAACCGACGTCACCAAAGAAGAAGATGTCAAACGTATGGTGCAGACGGCGGTTGAGCGCTGGGGCCGACTTGATTGGGCGGCCAACAACGCCGGGATGGGAGAGAAGCTGGAAGACAACGAAGACGACGTGACGACCGAAGCGTTCAACAAATTATATGAGATTAATCAACGCGGCGTTTGGCTTTGCCAAAAATACGAAGCGGAGCAAATGCGAAAGCAAGAGCCACGGTTGGCAAACGGGACGACCCCGGAGCCGGGAGGCGTCCTCAACGAGGAGCCATCGTCAACATTGCGTCTATTTGCGGGCACGTCGCAACAAACATGCCATCTTATACAGCATCTAAGCATGCTATTTTAGGCATCACGAAAATCGGGGGACTATTCTACGGTAAACGCGGCATCCGCTGCAACTCAGTCTCCCCCGGCCCAATCCTTAGTGACCAATATGCCGAGTTCAAGCAGACCTTTTTGGACGACCCGAGGTTTAGCGAGCAAGCAGTGGGATGGAGCAACCGGTGCCCGCTGAAGAGGCCAAGTACTTGTGAGGAACAGGCAAATGTAGTTAGCTTTTTGCTCAGTGGCGAGAGTTCGTTTGTCAACTGCTTGGACATTCGCGTGGATGGCGGCTTGACTTCAGTAGCAGATAGATAGACAATGATGATTATTGAATGTGTTTTGGGTCGCGTGACAACTGATCCAAGTTGGTACAAATATGCTTTAACCACCGATAAATGTAATCTATGCTTCTAAAAAAAAATCTATAGTTGCGACTTTTGCTTCAGTGCGGCGGTCTTTGCCTGGTATAATTTGACCATTTGGCGGATGGAGAGATCAAGCAGGACATCCTCGCTGCCACCTGGGATCCTTGCACCCGGAACCTCGCGATAGATTTCTGCGTAAAATGTTAGATATCGGTAAATTGGACAGGTTCAGGCTGGGATGACTTACTCTCGATGATTTCTCCCTGCCCGGATCGTGTATAACCGTTGCCGCCGAACAACAACACTGCACATCTCGCACACTCGTCCAGCACCATACCGGCATTTGCCTTGCACATGGCCGTGAGGCCGCCCAGTTCTCTATCAGCAGTTGCCTTTTCCATTTGGGTCAGCTGGTAAGCAAAGGACTCGACCCATGCAGACTGCGACTCGAGCTGCGCGGCGCACTTGGCGAGGCGATGGCGAACTACAGGTTGATCCATCAGAGGCTGACGAAGGGTTAGCACTCGGATTCATTCTCAGCATGGGCGGGGTAGGATTTACCTTGCCGAATGCCTCTCGCTTCAGGCAATAAGCAAAAGCGGTGCTCAAGGCCACGCGAGCTTGGCGGGTCACTCCAATGGAAATAAACAGGCGCTCATGGTTGAAGTTGTTCATGACGTACTTCATGCCATCGCCCTCCTTGCCGATGAGGTTTTCCCGCGGGACCTTGACGTCGTCAAGCTCGATGAAGGAGGTTCCGGCTGAAATCTGACCTGCCACCTTGAGACGCCGTCGAGAGACACCAGGGTAGTCCTTGAGAGGTACGACGAGCAGCGAGATGCCCTGGGCGCCCGAACCTTCAGGTCCAGTGCGGACAGCCATCGTGGCAGAGTCGGCCATCATGCCGTTGGTGATCCATTTCTTGGCGCCGTTGACAATGTAGAAACGCCCGCATTCGCTGACTTGGGCGGATGTGGTGATATTTGCTACATCTGAGCCGGCACTGTTTGACGCGTTAGGAATGACGGCGAATGGTGATGTGAGTTGGAATATCTACTAACTCTGGCTCAGTGATGGCGATGCACGAACGCGTCTTTCCAAGGAGAAGATCAGGGAGGAATCTGTCCTGAAGCTGCTTATCGGCGTAGCGCAGCAGGGGGGGCACGCCAAAAGCCATGCCAGTGGTGATGCCGCCAGATGGACCAGCAAGACCAGCCCGGCTCATCTACAGGCTCGTTGTTAGTTGCAATTCACACAAGCCATTTCTTGAAGCCCGCATAGGCCATGACATACCTCATCGGCATAAATCAGGCCGTGGAGAGCGTTCCATTTCTCGACTGGAATATCCCCGGGCATGTGTGTGATGCCGACCTTACGGAGCCACTCCGCAGGCAATGGCGCTGGCAAAGCGGGGAGGAGAAAGTTCCCCGCGCAAAGTCGGAGAAGACGTGAGATGGAAGCTCCTCGGCGGTTTCCCACTCGAGGGCGGATCGGTTGAGGTGCTTGTCGATGAACTCGCGGCACGCGCGCTGCAGCTTGTGATGCGACGCGTCAAAGTACGGCGACGGGAGGCCGTTTAGCCAAGCCGGCTCCGCAAAGGCACCGATGGGGTGGAAGCGGCCATGTTTTAGCGTCAGGTGTCGATGCTGTCGTTGGGGGTTGAATTGGATGTGCGGTGGTTTGGGATTGAATTGGATAAATGCGCTGTGGCGTGAACTGGGCGTGAATAGTTTCAGAAGGCTGGTTGGAGCTGAGATGAAGCCTCTTTTTGTTACGACATGGCGAACCAGAATGGCCTGTGATTGACCTCGGGCCACCTGCGTGCCGCAGTGAGACATGGCCTGGCTGAGAGCGAGGTGGGCGGCCAAGAATGTTAGACCCGAAATCCAAGTGTGTTAGACCCGAAATACCGAGTCTTTTCCCGAGGTGTTTTCCAAAAGCGGATGGCAGAGTGACACATCGTCCAGACCCATGGTGGGAAGGGACATGGGTTACAAAAAGGAGAGCAGCCTCTGTGTGACGTGAGATGTGAGATAGGATATACATTCGACGAAGTACCCTTAGTAGTCCGGAGCTGCTTGTCCCAAGGAGGATCGAGATGCATCATTTGGCTGATTGAATGTGTGCGGCTCGCGCGTTTCACTTGCGATGCAGGGTCTATGGCGGCCTGGATTAAATGCCCGCTATCAAAGCTCCCCAGAGCTGAACGCCCAGCTGTCATCTGAGTCAGATTCCGGTTTCAACCCTGACTCTGCTGCAACCTCCAGCGACAGAATCCAGCAGTCTGCAGGCGGCGAGACGGTGAGGGGGCGGGGGAACTTGAAGCCTCCGCCGGGGACATCCCACGCCGCTACGCCCGGATGCGTAGGTCTTAACTAACATGTCAAGCCCGGATAAGACGAACAGGTGTGGGCACCAATATCATCTCGACAGTTAGGAGAAGGCGTACCAAGGACTCGCCCCCGGTGGGCCTCACATCTTAGTTCCACCAGTTCCAAGGTCCTCAGGGGGGAGGTAGATCCCCATGCATTCCCCCGGATTTTAGTTAGCCGCGTTCCCCGCATCTTGGTACGCGCAATCTTGACTTCTGCCATCATCTAGATTAGTCTGCCCCATAAGTTACGTCTGACGTTGAACATCTACATCTCCTCGTTTTGACTTTTGTTTTCATCGTGCCATTCCTTTACAACGCTTGTTTGTTGATCCGCTGCCCGGCAAGGCCATGGTTGCTGCAACGGAAAACCTGGAGAGCTCACCAGACTCCGAGGACTGGGTCCTTAGGTATGTCAATGACCTGCGAATGGCTTCCCCTCTCTCCCCGCGTGTGACACATGCGATTGCTGAAATTTGTTCAAGGCGAACTCCAAAGGCGTGTAGGCTGTGTCGCAAGAAAAAGGTCCGCTGTGAGTAATGATTTATGTGTGATAGGCTATCCGTTATAGATCTCCAAGCTCTGACCTGCATTTGCTGACTTCTGCATGTCCACATATTCAGGCGACGGTGGACAGCCCACTTGTGCCCAGTGCCTCGTCCACAAAAGCGAATGCATCTACCTTCCACGAGCCCAACGAGCGAAGCGAAGTCACAAGGAGCGAAGGAATTCTTCCAGTCAACAGCCTCGAAACAGAAATGACTCCGTCTGTTCTTCATCCATCGCGACAGCCAGTGCGGGTCTGCCTTCATCTGCGATCAACTGGAACAGTATGCACTCCCGCCCCAATTCGATGTCGCGCTCTGACCTTTGGCCAGGAACAATCACTTCATCCGTCAACAATCAGAAACCGCCAACTCCCCGGGCTTTGCCACCGAGAATGTCGCGTTTGCGGTACAGAAGCCTCCCACGCCTCCGGACGCCGCTGCCGGTGTGACCCGATCGATTGCTGGCGACGTCGATGCCATCGCAGACACAATAAACTGCGCAGGTGACCACGGCGTCCTCGATCACAGGGACCCCATTGACCAGTCTAATCAAGATATGAGCCCAAATATGTTCCAAGTATCCCAAAACGGCCACACCGTGACTGGTCCTTGTCTTCCATACGGCGGGCCGGATTTGAACAGCGCCTTGGATTACCACGACGCTCAATACTACGGCACCAGTCCTTCCATCTCGCTCCTGAACTGCGCGCTATTATCCGTAAATGAAGACTTCCCAACGCTCATTGACCCTAACCTGCAAACCGCAGAAATGCCAGGCGAGGCCAATGCGGGCTCTGGCGGTGCGGGGGCCGCAAATGGCTCCATGGATATTGACGACCTGTCCATGGATGCTAACGAAAACTTGGACTTGGAGGAAGAAGATGTTGGCCACAGTCTTCAGTCAACTCTAGTAGGACACATGAAATACATGGGTATGATGACCCACTTGCCCGGTTTCTTTCCACGATGAGCTAACAGGATACCGTCACAGGACCCAGCATGTCGGTACGAATCTTCTAACCCAATTCTGTGGATTGAACTTCGGCATAATCTTGATACTAACTGCGGTGATAGTTTATCCCTGCGACTCGTCTTGGCCAAGAGTGGATCACTAGGGTGACAGGGTCGAGCTACTTCCCAAACCAACTGCAGACATTCCTCCGTGAATGGACACCAGTCAACAGCGCATCTGATATGCATGTTTCCTACGATTATACTGCCATGCCTTTGTACGAATCTGCATTGAACTTTGTTCGCTGTGAGTATAACGCGAATTTTGACATCTGAATTCCCCATTGCCGGGAGCACATTAGTTGACCTTCTATAAACATAGGCTATTTTGCAACAGTTCAGTCGTGAGCTGACCTACTCCACGTTAAGGAACTTCCTGATCGCTAATTCTAGCCCCGCAGAGCGTTTCCGATCCTCGACGAAAAGGCTTTCATCGACCACCTCGAGACCAGCTACAATACTCTAATGCCTTCCGACGACCCGACTTGGTGCGCTCTGGTAAACGTCGTGTTGGCCATCGGATGCCGCGCAACACCGGGTGCAAGCGATGCAACATACTGCGCGCTGTTTAACAATGCCCTTAGTCTGTTTACAAGTGTTTCACTGGGCTGGGCCAAGTTGGAGAAAGTGCAGACTCTCATTCTCATGGTAAGGCCCGAAACTAACTCCTCACATGATGGCTCTAACTGGAATTAGTACATCTTTGGCAGCCATACCACTTCCGCTCATTGGGGATACACGTTTCTCTCCTGTGCGGTCAGTGAAAGCTACGCAATGGGACTACATGTTCAGACCTGTAAATCATGGTCCCTCTCGGCCGCGGAAGTGAAGCGCCGAAGCCTCCTATTCTGGACTTTATTCTGTCTAGACGCTCGTAGGATATCCCTGGAAAGTGTTTCTTGGCCCGTCTCACTAACACATGTAAAGAATTGATATTTCGCCTCGGGAGACCGTCACTTATCCGACGACAAGAAATTTCGCAACCACTCCCCTCGAAGGAGATTCTGGATACTGGATTCTCCACCCAGCCGTATCACCATCCGACTACCGGCCTGGATGCTTCATGGTGGGGCAACATGTTTACTAAAAACATTGAAACCTCTCACCTCCTCCTGGACGTTCACGACTTTGCCTGTGTGAAGCCAGAAATGCCCAACTTGGACCATCGCTTATCTAAACTCGAAGCGAAGGTGCGTGAAGTTGCAAAGGCTCATGAGGAATCAGCTAACGATCGGATCCCTCAGATTGCGCGTGCCCACTCAAATCTGGAGTCTGAAGGGGTCTTCCGACCCGGAAATCCAGCAATGCACAACTTGGGCCGAATCCAAGGAACTATTCTGCCAGTGGCAATAGTCCAAAGCAGCGTTTTCCTTGCGAAATGGGTTTTACGCCTTAGGCCGATCGGATTGAAGACTGTCCAGCAACTACAACATCTACGGCTTGACGTTGATTTGCCACGAGAGCCTTCTCAGTCCCTGGCGGAAGATTTGGACATCGCAGCCGAAGCTGCTGGCTCGCTTATAGAGCTTGTATCTTCGTTGACGAAAGATCATGAGAACTTTTATTGGTAAGATTTGCGAGCGGCTCATCACCAAGCCGGGATTGACCCTTTTCCAGGTACCTAGCGCCGCTGCCCGTTTTTGGTCTATATGTTCTCTTCATGTCCATCCTTCATCAACCACTTGGCCCCAAAGCCAATCAGTACATGGAACTCATGTCGATGGTGGTGGAGTCGACCGTTCAAGGCGCCAACATGCCGCGTCCCCTCATCTCGGACCTTCACCTTACGCGTTGGCTCGCCTTCTTCTCCCGAACAGCGCGCATGTCATTATCCCGAGCGAAGAATGCCCAGAACCAGCAAAACACCAATGGGCGCGGGCGGGCCTGTACAACCGGGCCGCTTGAGACTTGATGGAACTAGAACAACACCATAAGCTGATGCTATTTTCAGCCGGTGTCCCTAGTTATTCATCGCTGTCTCACGTGAGGAAAAATCATAGGAGGCAAACCCACCTGCTACATGATGTCGGATATTGTCGTCCATCACAGGTATGACCTTCGGACATATAACTGCACAAGGAATACATAATAAGCGAATATACGAGACCACAATCTGAAGGGGGTTATTTACTACCACTATTAATAGCTCTCGAGTAATTATATCATACTCTAACTTCTCAGCCATTCTATGTGACCCCAATGTTGTTTAACTACTCCATCGGAGTAGTAGGGCATCATAGCGGTAGTTTGACCCGTAGCGAAACCCGACAAGAGTCGCGAGACAAGATACTATAGTAGATTTAGCTGAGATCGCAGGTAACCATTCATTGCGAAGTCGTACTCACCATTGGCACATTCATCGCCGCAGTTTGCAACACACCTCCAATAACCGCCCAAGGGGCCGCAACCTTGAACCCCATCAGCCGACCCCACCTTTCCGAGAAGTAGAAGGTAAAGAGGGTTCCGAATAAGCCTCCAGCATAAAACAGGCCGTTGGCAGCGCTGATATGTCGGTTGTCTTTTTATCATCCCCTGCAAGGCCCATCTGGCTGGACCATGACGGTTGGCCGAGCGTGTTGGAGATAATCGAGGATGCGAAGCCGGTAAGAAACGACCCCAGCATCGCTCCGAGGAGCACCTTCAATCATGTGTAAACAAGATTATTAGTTGAGTGGGAACAGGGAACTAACTGCTCTGATCCCTATAGTTGCTATTTGTCAATATACGGCGGCGGGTTAGAAGGCAATGGAATATTGATTGCGAGACAGCGAATACAGTAATGATTGGGATCTCATCTTAATCAGATCGGTCTTACTCGGTAGCTCGGCGCGGCGAGCTGGTGTCATGCGGGGTCCCCACGGGGAACTGGGAAGTCGTCACGCGAAGAGCCGAAGACCCGGCATTCCGGACTATTGGCTAGTACACCAGTAACCACTTTAGGTCCAGGATCCAAGACGTGGTCTGGGGAACCCCCGCCATGTCTTGTTGGATTTCCCCAATTGAGAACTGTGAAGCGTAGTAAGCAGAGCCAATTTCACAAAGAGCCTTAGGGACTAGAGCACCAACTCCCGTCAGTATGGCCACCCACCCAACAACCAGACCGAAATATGATGAGCTGCCATTAAACAAAGAAGCTGGAAAGAGATCCTGCTGGGGCATGTGGGATGGGTCCAGTGGCCCAGATCATCTTGGCTGTAAGTCCACAAAATCCTTTTATCAGAACCAGGCTTTCAACCACACACATAATACTGACAGGCGAGACTACTGTAGCCTTGAATAACTTGACCCCGGATATCAAACTTGCAGCGACTAAGGAAGTCAGTCATGGGCAATCGTTTCAGCTTGATTGGCCTTTTGAAAACGTCGGAAACAGCGTTTGGTCGGCTTGGCCTTAAACACAAAATCATCAATTATGAGCCCATAACGGGTGAAATGGCCCACGACGATGAAATATCACTAAACACACAGTGCGCTTCGCAGTGGGATGACCAAAAGATCCGTTGCTACTATAATGGTGTTCGACATACTGATGACGTCGTTCTGAGTCCCGAGGCTCACGGCATTCATCGTGAGTGCAAACTCCATGATTCCAATGGGACCGCACTAATTTATTCCCACTTAGATTGGTGTAAACAAGGGGTCGCCGGTCGAGGAGTGCTCTTAGACTGGCCTAGGTGGCTCGAGGCTACGAGTCAAGAGCCAATCTCTCCCATCGCCTCCCACAGTGAGCGACAGCCATGCCCTCGACTTGAGCGAGTTGTGCACATTGAGACTAATTCCCGATGAAACCAGATATTACTGTTAAGGATTTATAGAGTATCGCTGAGTATCAAGGCTTGGAATTCCACTTTGGCGATATTCTTATTATCCGAACGGGCTTTCTCGATTGGTTCGATTCAGCCACCGTGTCTGCCAAAGCAGAGGTATTCGCCAACATTACCTTTTCTGGAGTGCAGCAAGGAGAAGAAACTGAAAGATGGCTCTGGGATACGGGATTCTCTGCCGTCGCCGGTGATGCAGTGAGTTGGGAATGTAAGTGATCATTCTAACACGTTGCCCTCCTCGGTGCCGCGTTTAAACCATGACTTGCAAGGCTGCCCAAAGATGGATGTCTTCAGATATGCATGCACATGGGCGGCGTATTGCTTTACACGCTCAGTCTTGATGGTCATGGATTTGATCTTATCGCGCAGCATTTTCTTGATGCAGGAGATCATCAACTCGCATTCGCCATCGACGCACAGGTATGCACCGCCAGCACCAGGCCCACAGTTGGGGCCCATGTAGACGAAGCAATTGGGCATCTTGTCGACACACATTCACAGGTAGGCTTCTGGCTCATGATCTATGACTTGGTTCCATTCGATGCCAACTAATCCGGTCATAGGGAACCGACTGACAAAGTCGCTGGATTACTTGTTAGAAGCAGAAGCAAAGAGGGTCCTCAAGAGCTTACACATTGAAGCCGGTAGCCCAGATGATTGCATCCACCTTTCGCAGATTACCATCCCGATCAATAATGCCATCTTCAGTGACATGTGAGATTTCTCTAGGGATAAAATCCACGTTGGACTCATTAAATGCCTCCAAGTACCCAGGACCGGGTGTGACTGAGAATGATGTTAGCTACAGAATGGAATCTTTTACTAGGACCACTCACGGCGTCGACATCCAGGAGGATACGCAGGGAGGATGCTCTGGAGAATATCCGGCTTTCCCTGCAACGATGTGCTCATATGCTCTTTGAACTTGGCCTGGATAGCCTGCTGTCGGGTTGTTCCATATGTAAATCCAGATTTAGTCATGTAGTCATTCATTGCTTCTTCCACTTCTCTCCGATGTCTGTGACAGGAGTTGGGGTTCTTCTTGAAAAATTCCTTCTCTTCTAGACTGTACTCAACTACGAAATATTAGTGCATGCAATTTTGAATCGCCGGAGGGTACTCACAGTTTCCTTGATCTAATTTTCCTCGCTTCTCCAATTCGATTGCGCCGAAACCCAGAGGTGCGATCCAATTCTGAGATCTCATGTAGTGGTCGACATGCTTTGCAACCTTTTGGATGTGAGGAAGAATCTGGATGCCGGAAGAGCCGCCCCCAACAACGGCAATAGTCTTGCCAGTGGCGTCGAATGTAGTGTCATAGTCTGCTGAATGCATGTATGGCCTCTTGAAGGAGTGAAGGCCTGGGACCTTAGGCCACTCCCAGTTATTAAGCATTCCCCAACCAAGGATCAAGACGTCTGCTTCATCTTCAAAGATCTTTGCTTCTTGTCAGTCTCTTAAATTGGCTTAAATAAATGGGCCAAGCTAACATACCTTGTCCGAATTCAAATCCTTGACTGTGATCACCTACTTTCCCTCATCTTGCTTCTAATGGGCCCTAGTTACGAGGTGTTTAAACTTCATATACTTGCGCGCACCATACTCGTCGGCTGTCCGTTGAATGTATTCCACAATCTCCTTTCCTTCAGCGTAGTACTTGGACCAGTCTGGATTGTTCTCGAACAGAAACTGAAAACACGGAGCCGGAGTGCCACATGCGACTCCAGGGTATCCGTTTTCCAGCCAGACACCCCCAATGTCTACAGATACTTGATTAGCCAGTGACCTACTAAGCGGTCATTGTTTCCCCCCTGTATACCTTGATTCTTGTCATACAGTTGCAAGTCAATGTTCTCTCCAAGATGCTCTGGGAATCGAATGGCTGTGGTGACTCCAGAGATGCCTGTGCCGACCATGACAACCCTCAACTTCCGTCCCGGATCATCGATGGCGCGGTTGATGATGGGAGCCTTGAAGTCCGTGAAATGGGGTTGTCCTTTGTACACCATTTGGATTGTAGGATTGTTGACTGATTGCTTTGGTTCCGCTGGTTCAGAAATTAATGCAGCTACAAAATGTGGTAAATGTGGTTTGAATCTTCTTAAGTATGTTGATACGGTCCATTTTCACTCTTTGGTAGCCCATCTTCACTACTGGTGCAACATCCGGCACTTCGGACTTCGACCTCGATGGACCTGTCACCGGATTTGGGATAAAGTGCACAGTACGGGGTCGGCTTTAGTGTGGTTGCCGTCCAATGGCACCCAGGCGGCTTGTTTTGTCAGTGAGGGGTGGCCTAACAGGACAAATTTCATGTTTGCCAGGACATTCAAGTTACGAGAGTAGGTTTACTGCGGGAACAGTAGCATCGCGGTGATTAAATTTAGGGGCTTAAAACGATTGAATACGGAATAGATACTCTAATCGTTGAGACCTATTTTAGAATGACTGAGGGGGAGAGAATCCGCGTAACGTTCTATGAACATAGAAGGGAGCTCAGCCCAACGATCACGAATGAACTCGGCAAACCCCTTCCCCAGAGCATCCAAGCGAGCGCTGGAACTAACACCACGCTTCAATATTCCGTAAATGACAAAGTGGACCGCGTATATTCCGGGAAGCTCGCACCGCTCCAACCTGTACGAATCATTCCACTCGTCCGCCATCAATTGCTTCATTCTCTCGTGGTCGAGTAAGCTTTGAAGCCACTCCCATTCGTCGGCTTCCCGAACGAAGAGTCCAATATTCAAATTGGCGCCCTTGTCGCCAGAACGCGCGAGTACCAAATCTCCCAGGCGAGCTCGAGTGGGATTGCCGAAGCTACCCAGTGATTTGGAGTTTGCCGTGTCAAGTCGAGTCGCTTGCCGAGTTCTTCAGTTAGCGACGGCGTCCCTGTGTCTATTGTGAGAAGCTCTCCATAGGCTTCCAATATGTGAACCTGCTCGGCGATTCGATCCTGTGGCATCAGACATGGGCAGTAGCTTAGGTATTGCTTTGGTTACAGCAGTCTCCAGTCTAGAGTTCCATGCATTCCGGCGTAGTGCTGGAGCATGCTATGTAGCATTGCCCTACCGAGAGCTTCTGTTGTTTTCAGTTCCCGAGCCTGACCAAGGACTCGAATGCCTGTGGTGCTCGCCAGCTGCGATTTGGGGTCGACGCCAGGATTGCCGCAGTGTTGAAATTCGAGGACCTGAAAGTTGTCTACCTCGCCCTCTTCTTTGAGTCGGAACCTGATCTGTGACTCATGCAATTTGAACTTTTCAAGAGTTGCATAACCAGTAGCATTGAGGGTATACTCGCATTGCCAACCACCGCGATAGAACGCGGCGACCTTTGTCGTTGGCGGTGGCGGATAGCCCTTTGTTCCAGAAACCCGGACTCGGTCAAGCCCTTGATCTTCGATTCGTATTCCAGAGAGGTCAGCTTTGCAGTCACTGTGGAGGTAGATATTCCCCTCGATTTCGTAGACAAGCTGCGCCTTGAGGATGTCCGCGGTGACGAAGCCTCTTGTTCCGTTGTGCTTTGTGATGATACTGGATCCATCGACATGAATTTCGGCGATCGGGAATCCAATGTCAAGCAATCTCTCCTGGGGAAGTTGAAAAAAGTTGCAAAAGTTTCCACCCGAGCCGTAACCGCTGCATTCAATCAAGTGACCTGCGACAAAGGAGCCAGCAAGTTAGTCGAAATCCGTCTCTGTCCAACCATGCCACCACCAAGCAGCCCCGATAACCGGGCTAGCATCAGACACTCTCCCGCCTTGTTCTGGTCAGCAATGGTATATCAGATAACAAGCTAGTGGAATCAAGCTTGGATACTAACAAATGATGATATCGCACCCATGATCAAGCCCGACCTTGATTGCGCGTGCTCCAAGGTATGCCTGGGCGCTGACAATATCAAATCCCTCCGGATCTTTCAAGAACTCAACAGTTTCGTCCACAAGGTATGCGCCCTCGTTATCCCCATCCAGATGGGTGATTCTATCATGTGCCAACTGTTTAAAGGTCGAGAGCACATCGTCTCCTGTGACCCAGCCGACCTTTAGGCCCAGATTCTTCTCTTGAACCTGTACCAAGAACGTCAAACTGGGGTCAAGAAAATAGGGAATTTATGGATTTGGGTGTGTTAGGAATCGCATACCAGGCCAGCTACCGTTCTTGCTAAGCCCTCCGGATTAAGGGCTCCTCCAATTACTACCAGGCGGATATTTCGGCTGGCTACGACCTCCAAGGATAACTTGATACCATCGAAGGCATTGATCTCATATCCGTCATGTTGGTTCGCCTTAAACCTGTCGACATTTTGGGCAAGATTCGCCTCTGTGTACTATTTTAGTCTCCATCAAAACCATGGAATCTGCATACAGAATGAACGAACCTGCCAAAAAATCGCCTGTAACGACATCAATAGGCCCTCCTTCACACTGACGCAGCATCTGGTCGCCCGCATCACAAGCTGCACCAGCGCAGTTGCCAATGCGAATAGGTCGGCGTGGTTCGGGAGCCATGGTGTGTTTCTGAGGATAGCTTACGGAATGACGGCACTTGTTCACGAAGGGCCGAGAAGATGTGAAACGATTTGTCTAATATTGCCTGGGAAATTGGAGCATGGAGGCACCTTGCATGTGATGAATTCGGCATCTCGGGTATGAATGATAAGGACAAACTAAGCAATTGGCTGGGAATTCGGCGTTTGACACAATTCAGCTTAACCAAATATGGCTGCAAAAAAAACGAGTTGAATAGTAACTACTAGTGCAAGTGGATGGCACGGTACGGTACAAGATACTTTAGGATGTGGAAGTTTTGAATATCCCCTTCTATTTTGAACTCTTTGGTATGCGAAGAATGATTTAAAGACTGAACACGCTGACGGAGATTTCTGGCGAGCTTCGCATCGTCGCCAACACTTGACGCAACACAAACAATTACCGACATCGTATTCCAGCAAACAAATGAACAAAATTAGAACGAGATCCCGACTGACATACAGTAAAGGCCAACTAACTTCAACCTTGACGCCATGTTCTTCATGCACTCTACTCCTTTCTATTGACAGAGGTGTTCCGGGTCTCCCTCCAAAGGCAACACATCGAGGCAGTGGCAGCCGGTCCGATCAGGACTGAGCCAACAGAGACACCAAAAATTACCTCGAGCATATTTACTTGAATGACGCCCGCCCGGTTCATCGCCCGGGTACTAAGAACGCACCATACAACCAGCGCACCGACTGTGACGTACATATCCCAGAGGAATATCATGTGGTCACCCTCATAGAGAGACATGCCGTCGAAGTAGCGAAACAAAAATATTCCTCCAAGGGAGACGTTTTCGTCTGTTGAAATTAGGGCGTATGATACTGTTAAAACGTGCATGATGCCCGTAATGAGACCGAGAACAATGTATAGCCTGCGGAGATGCGAGATGGAGTTGGCTCGAGCCGCAGAAGTAGTTGTGCCGGTCGAGGTAGTAGAATACCATCGCGTGAAATATTTGTGTAGGATGTAAAGATACCAAGGACTGAACATCCACGCAATTGTAAGGTATTGGCGAAGCTCACTCGGGAGCCACAAGTTGAACATGAGAAGAGTCGGCACCATCATTCCAAGCAGGGCTGCTGGGAGAACAGCCGCAGCCTTTTCCGGAGGGACGTACATCGAGGATGTCCACCACTTGGTAGGGTTTGAAGTACTCAAATTGTCTTGCAAGTAGTAAACGCAGCATCCAAAGGCAATGGCGGTGACGTTGCTAATCGACCCGAACACGACTGAGCCTCTGCTCAACGCCGCCCGATTACGTGCACGGCACGACTCCACAGTCCATGTTGCGAAGACAACCAGTTCAGACATGGATAGGTAGAATGTTAAGAACCAAAAACCGATATCCCAAGACTCGGTGGCTGGAAAGTAAACGGCGATGAGATACGACATAGATGTCCCAAGGACTGGAATATGGTCGAAGTTTTTCATCAGTTGATCATGGCCCTCAAACTTCCCGGCGTTCACCACCTTATCAAGGTCTTTCAAGGTACCGTACCTCTCAGGAGCGATAGCCAGTCCGTGGACCCCTAGGTAGAGAAGACCTAAGTAGATGGCTGTCGTAAGAACGGCGTAGGACCACCCTGACTTCGGTTTCGTTTTCATTTTCCAGTCAATCTCGCTTACCATTTTTACGGCATGCCTAAAGTATTGCCTGGAAACGCAAGAGAAGAGATATGCCGTTACATCGGTGACTTTCATCTTTGTCACGGCCATTCCGTAAGTTCTGCATTAAGCGGAATGGAGAATCGTCTAACCGGTCAATAGTTTCGGTGCATGTCTTGACAACAATCAATTTACCGTCATCGCCGAAATTTTCCCCAACCACATGCGCAGCCTCGCTTGCTCAGTCTGTATCAGCGCTTTATATCTGATGCAGACACTCTGGCTTAATCTGGTGCCGACAGCGATCAATGATATCGAGTGGAAGTTTTATCTCGTTTTTGTTGTACTCAGTGCTTGTGGAGCTGTCTACGTGTACTTCCTGATTCCAGGGGTAAGCTGCATGACATACAGGCTTGTGACATATAGCTAACAGATGGTCAGACTAAGAAAATCCCCCTTGAGGAATTGGATGCTATTTTTGGGCGGACTGTCGCGGTAAAACTGAGTGCTCTCACTGATGAGAAGCCAAATTCAGACAGTGCTACACACCACGAGCAGTTTGGTGATGTGGCGGTAAAGGAGGAGGCATAGTTCTAGGATATATACACCGTGATCTAATACTTGAGTAATTGTGGCTCTAAAGTATTCAGTCCTTGGGCAAACATCAATGAAGCCTCTCACGTTATGGAGGCAACCATGTACTACCAGATCCTATGCTAGCATAGAATGGAAACGAAAGTATACTTGATTGAAGTCTTTCGTGATTTTTTACCGAGAAATTATGAACCTAGGCCGCGATTTGTGCTCGGTTTTTTTTTTTTTTTTTTGAAAACTGGACAATGTCATGTTGGATCGTGTTGCAGATTGGAAATCTGCCTCGGACGCCAACCGTCATCAACACGCGGACATGGATGAATTTAACCGCGCTACTAAACATCACAGCCAGAATAATATGGGCACAACTTCCCGAGATGGTCAAAGCAACCGCTGTTGTTCCATGTCAATGCTGGTGGGGCGAGATCAACGGAGCGTGCGCCGGCTTCTGGTTCCTCCCCATGTTTCAGATCACGAGCAACAGCCTTGCACAAATACCCTAGACTTGTTTGCTTGGCGTTGCTGGGTTCCGCAGATTGGAGCCTTCAATGGATGTAGGTTAGTAAACTGCCTTGCCTATCCTAGAATGACGTCTCTTTCTATATTGGGTTTCCTGACATAGAAGTACCATGTTCCAACATGTGTTTCGATCAAAAGAACAAGTATTTATGACATATCTCGGGCCATACATCATGGTGCTAATAATGGCATTCTCCACTTATTGCTAAATCAAGCTTATATTCTTGGCACAACTTCCATCCTTCCTTGGCGGGTGGAGAATGTCGAGTCGATCAATGACCCAATTCCGTCCCGTGCGCTGCGTCAAGTCTGTGGGGCGACAGCTTGCCAACTGGAAAACAGGGCAACGGGCGTCGTCAGCGTTATAGATTGAAATCCCCAATCTGCCTCGCACGTTTAGAGTCCTCCAAATCCGTCGAACGGTTCATGAATATCGCGGAACAGTCTAGTCTCAAGAGAGAATGCCGTGCAATCGCAGCCACCGCGAGTCTTCCGTCCTGCAGGATATTATTCTCACGTATGCCTTCAGCTGGTGCAGCAAGATTGATAGACCATTACAGTTATCATCAGTGGACAACACCTAATGTACCGAATTTCTACAGACCGATGATGCAATCCATTCGGCCACAGCATGCAAGGATGAGTGAGCTTAACACCCCAGCCTCCCTAATAATGATGAATGCTTCCTGTAATCCCACCCTTCTCAACCACCAAAACGATTATTGTAGTAGAGAAAAAAAAACATATTTCACTGATGACGTCATTGTTCACACCGGCAGTCATCATATAGTATAGTGCGTCGCAGATACGGCAAGGGTTGATCAATGGTCATGCTTTTGGGCTTGTCGAAGTGTTGTTATTACTATTTAATCATTCTCTATCTCAAACGATTCTGGTTGTGTGGAGGACCAACTGTTTCCCAGGGAGGAACCATGGAGGGTCGCGATAGCCTCAGCTCGGACCCAGTCGGATAAAACCCCCCTCTATAGCTCTGTAGTAGTTACACATTAACAAACCAACAGGTATTCGAATGATCACTATTGCGCGGCGATTGAAGATGGAAAGCCAGTTTTACTGGGTTACAAGCCCATCCTAATAAAAGCCCCTCGGCTTCGTCGGGGCTCCGGCTGGCACCACACGCAACTAGAATACAATCGACGCAGGACAACCGCCGGGACAATCTAGACCTCGCGTCGCAATTTCCCATTTTGAGAGCGGCATGAGTCGACTACGGAGCCGACCTCGATTAGGAAACTGGGCGGACTTATGCTAGGGATTTTATCTTGGTACTGCAAGGGTGGACCCTTTACGACCTCGCCCCGAGGCGCATGGTTCATATTATAGGAGCCTATCGAGAGCTCCGAGTAGCCAATAATGGTCGATATAGGGCAATATAAATGATTATGACAATATCATCGTCTTATCCATTGAACCCATGTCAATTCGCCATTCCATGAGCAGTTATTCCACTATAAGCCAGGATAGTCGGATCACGTTGATTAATCATCGAACAGTGCACATCCCTCAACCCCTCACAAATGCCAAGATCCTCCAAAGTCCCCGGCATACCTCGATGACCTGCCCAAACAGGCAATGCCGATACGACCCGTTAACCTAAAATGCGACCTTGGCTCGACATCGAGGAGGTCGATCAGACGAGAAGCCAGTATGTAGATTTGATTCTGGAAGGTCACTTTGTTCATATGGCTCAAATTGCGGGTGTCGTCAGAAGCATCTTCTCGTATTACTTTAATCTCACAAATGCAACGTGACTGCATGCGGGAGTGTCTTGGACAGTGTTTCTCCTGCCGTAAAGGTGCTACTTCGCCCGAGACTAATAACGATCAACATAGCCTCAGCATGAATACCATTTGCCTTCCAAAAGGAGCGATTACTGACATCCTGTAAATGTAAATATATAACCCTTCAGTGGACCTCTACCGCCAGCCCCGAGTTATATTACGACAGAGTAGTCGAACCGACCATTGAAGCCATTGGAAATATTCAGACTTTACTTTGAGTCATCGATCAACATGCGTCGAACTCTTGCATTCGCGCTCCTTGTAGCGCTATCAAACGCCGCCGCGATCCAACCACGAGGTTCAAAAGAGCCTCTGTACCAGATTGAGCTTGCACCCGGCGACGTGCGCACCGTCACCGAGGAAGAGAAGTGGGCATTGAAAGCTGTAAGTTCATTCACCAGAGTACCAGTATTTATCTAACCATTGCAGGAACATAAGCACTTTATCGACATAACAGATCTCGATGATGAACCTATCTCTAGGCTTCAAGTGCTCGCCAGCTTCCCCGATGTTGTCGCGCAAACAACCGCTGTGAACGCTCTCCTACCCAAGCTGAGCCAGTCACGAATGCTCTCTACTTTGACGACATTCTCAACCTTCCACAACCGATACTACACTTCGTCGTACGGGCAGCAGTCCGCTGAGTGGATGCTGGGACAAGTTCAATCCATCATCTCGGCGAGTGGCGCTTCCGGCGTCAACGTTACCACTTTCGCGCATTCTTTCAGACAGCCGAGCATCATTGCCACTATCCCTGGAAAGACTGCCAAGACAATTGTCGTCGGTGCGCATCAGGATTCTGTCAACCTTCAGAACCGAGCTTCGGGCCGTGCCCCTGGTGCTGGTGAGTTTACCTAGTGCAAGATATGAGACGTGGCACTGACTGTCACAGACGATGATGGGTCGGGTAGCATCACTATTCTTGAAGCTTTCCGCGTGCTCTTGACAGACTCTCGCATTGCGTCTGGCCAAGCGGCCAACACCATCGAGTTCCATTGGTACGCTGGTGAAGAAGCTGGTCTGCTTGGCAGCAGCGCCGTCTTCCAACAATATTCCCGTCAGGGCCGAGATGTCAGGGCGATGCTTAACCAGGACATGACTGGCTACGTCAAGCCCGGCACGAAAGAAGTCATCGGCATAATCACCGATAACGTTGACGCCTCATTGACAGCGTTTCTCAAGAAGGTCATCGCGGCTGTAAGTAACGCTACTCCAAAAACTGCGCAGTAGCTGACAGAAACTAAGTATACTTCTCTTACTACCGCGGATTCCGAGTGCGGCTACGGATGCTCTGACCATGCGTCTGCGACCAGGGTAGGCTACCCTTCAGCATTTGCTTTCGAGTCCACGTTTGAGGATAGCAGCCCCTACATTCACACCGCTCAAGACACGCTCAGCACGGTCAACTTCGCTCATGTCCAGCAGTTTGCGCAGATGGTGATTGGATTTGCTTACGAGCTTGGATTTGCTACGCTGTGACCGTGCAATAGCCTACTAGTGGTTTCGATGCACCTGCACACCATTGTCATATTCGGGGTCATGCGAATATTCAAGTTACTGAGGGAGCCCAAGATGACAATATATTCGTTCTCCATATGTAAAGATCTCGAATTTTCAAGCTAGTCCATACACTATCAAATGCAGTCTTGGCATATGGATGGGTACTTGCCTGGTCAATGCAGCAAGACAGACGTGGTAAGACGGGCATATACACGCAAAATAGAGCACCACATTTCTCTACTCCAACCGGTTGATCCTTCCGTTGTGGCCTTTCCCTTACCTAGCTTCGATCCTCCACAAGAATTCATCGCAAATAGCCGTGTTAAATATGACACGACACTGCGCGTCTAACAAAGCCACTGTTACGGATACCTTGAGAGTGGTAGTATTGGTTTCAATGTTGCGGACCCTTCGGCAATGAGTCCCGACATTTCTGGGGCATCGTCGATCATCCGCACGGGCGTGGTGCCCGACTCTTTGGTAAGACGATTGGTTTTCGTACTTCCCTGTCCCCCGTATTCTAACGGCCCGCGAGCCGTCGGATACGGGGGATCAAACTATAAGTTGGCTGTTCTCATTGCCGCCGATCTTACTAACGGTATTTGGAAGCGCACGGTATCAAAAAGTTCTTTGGGTGTAGTGGCTTGGACACTTTGTATGCGGTGGTGCAAGGATAGAGCTGGTTGGAATAGAACACGGAGGCAAAATAACAAATTATGATAGACCACACCTTTATGTATGGTTACAATCACAAAGTGCCGATACCTCGGGAGTTGAGTTTAGGTGGTAATACATATTACGACACATTCATGTTCCATGTTCGAAACACGCAGGAGCGCCATAAACGCCACAGCGGCAATACGAAGAAGTATTAATGCCCATTTTTTACCTGGGTTTATAGTTTCTAGGTATCTTTATGTGGCTTGTCGCCTGCATAGTGTTGCGTGGACTCGGGCTAATACGAGAATTGGCTCATTCTGCCGCAATCAGCCAGGGTTTCCCCAAACAATGGTCGAGTGACATCACAGAAGCTATTATCAATCAGGCGGGAGAATTATTCGTGGATGAAGTTTCACCAACGTGTCTGGCTTTCCGCAACATCCGACTTTGCCTTGATTTGACACGCTCTTGCAATCAGACTTGCCAAACACAGCTCGCCTTGGGCTCCAAGACATGGATACCCTTGTCACCTCCTGATCCCCCTGCACGGGAGAAAAGCTCCTGCCATGAAACGCCATCAGACCCCTGAAGCTCTAGACACAGTCCGGGGAAACTCAAAACCTAGCAGAGCCAATTGAATACCCTCGTAGAAGACAACCGGCTCCTGCATGTTGCATTGGCTTTCCTCGCTTAGCCGCAAAGTCTACTTCGGCCTCTCCCGCGCCGGTAGCTAAGTTAGAGGCCGTAAGTCCGCGGGCTGTGCTATCAAGAGGTACCTGAGCTAGACACATACGCGTCAAAGTTGGGCAAGCTCTGTTGGTGGAATTCAAAAAGCCTCAAAGCCCCGTTGGAAGCGTGGCTGCATTCGACATTTGTT
The DNA here is from genome assembly GCA_002991585.1 of Ilyonectria mors-panacis. Classification (NCBI taxonomy): domain Eukaryota; kingdom Fungi; phylum Ascomycota; class Sordariomycetes; order Hypocreales; family Nectriaceae; genus Ilyonectria; species Ilyonectria mors-panacis. Next base: position 206,977 of record PPHJ01000042.1, read on the forward strand.
CTTTAACTAGCCAAGCCACCACATTTTTTAATGGGCCTCGATACATCACGACAAGATGGCCATTGAAGCTGGTTCAACCCCATCCTCATCGAGGCGTGATTCTCTCCACGCTGCTGGCAGCGTCTTCTTTGTTTCTTCGGCTGGCCATGTTTTGAAGCTCCCGATTCCGAGCACCTCTAGTCGAGACCCGTTGACATGGTCTCGATCCAAGAGATGGCTGGCTTTTATTGCGTTGCAGCTCTACTCCGTTGTGGCCTCTTTCGAACTCAACCTTCTTGGAGTCCTCGGCAAATCCATCAAACTTGAGTTCGACGAAGATGTGAGTGTCCGGTTAATTCGTAGTTCGGATAGCGTGTGCTGATTCCAACGTAGGACATGGGACCTTTCGGCATCCCGACACTGTCTTCCGCAATGACGCTGTTTACTGGTTTCGGGTATCTCTTGGCGATTCCTCTTTCTACCGGTGTTGGACGACGGCCTGTCTTCCTGGGGGCAGCATTTGTCACCACCGCCTCTACGCTGTGGGCTGGGATAGCTGGTGGTTTCACCCAGCTGTTGATAGCCCTCTGTTTGCAAGCCCTGGCTGCTGGGGCCGCAGTTGGCATGGTAAGTGATTCTCCAACCATCATTCGATCCTTCTCTAACTATATCAGTGTGTTCTCATAACCATAGACGCCACATTCATCGACGAACGCCCCAGTGCTCTCTCGCTGTTCTGGTGTGTTGGGTCGGCTTTCATCAAGCTGGGCTTCATAATCCTGCCATTCAACACAGACTTGAACACCAACTGGCGTATAGTCTACAAAATATGGACTGCGCCCTGTTTCGTCGCTCTCGTCGCCGCTCTAGTCTTCGTTCCGGAGACGTACTTTCTGCGGCCTCCAGTTGCGCTTGATGGACGGGTGCTTGTCCAACATAGCTCCGAGAAAGTGCAGATTTACGCGGGATGGGAGGAAGTCGAGGACCTTGGTTCAGAGAGACCTCTACCTGAACTTCCAGTGCTCCACAATCCCTTCTCCCGTCTTGTGATCAGAAAAGCGCCTGGGGCCAGTTTGAAGGGCATGCTTGCGACATACATGCAGATGCTGCTCTGCATTCTGAACCCCTTAACCTTTTGGGTCTCCCTCCTTGCCGGCGTCATACTCAGTGGCGCTATCTTCTTGAACCTGACGCAGCCCACTTTCCTGGCAGTCACTCACGGTCAGGATCCCGAGAAGGTCAGTATACTCTTTGGAGTCGCAGGAATTGTCGGCTCCCTTCTGGCATTCCCATTCACCGGCCCTCTAATTTCCTGGTTCACACGCTACTACACATTTGCGAGTGGGTGGCATCCGACATGCCGAGGTCTATTTGCCGGGCTTCGCTATTCCCGTCCTTTCAGGCTTGGCCAGCGTGATACTCAACGGCCTTGCAATAAAGATGGATTGGGCGCCAGCTTGGATGTATGTCGCCTCATCCTTGAGCATTTTCAGCTGGCTGGCCGGAAACGTCGCATTTACCCTTTGGATAACTGAGGCTTTTCCCCGATGGGCTGCTGCTGCATTATCTGTCCAGCTCTTCGTCGGAAACATGATAAGCTTCGGTATAGGCAGCGCAATCATGCCCTGGGCTCAGTCAAATCACATCATTGAGCCAACTACGCTCATTTCCGTACTGATCCTCGTCTTGGGTGCTCTTGCCGTCCCCACCGCTTTCTGGGGCAAAAGCATGCGACAATTTATCCACGGTCGGTGGAGCAATTCTGAGAAGGGAGCTTTACGTCCTCAATAGAGCGTTCGAATGCCGGGCTTGTTTCCCTATCTTCGGTAGATCTCCGATATAGACTGTACTGTGGAATTGGGGTTTTTGTGACTTTGAATTACCCTCTGATAGAGTTAGGACAAAAGATGTGTCCTTGAGCTTCGGCTGTGCACAATCACTACGCTAGATCTTCTTTGTTATCGCGGACACTCTCTATTAGACCATCAATACATTCTTTTCCATTTCCTACTCAAGGTTACCGACTCCAATAAATCCTAGCATCTCAATTCCCATTTCATAATCGCAATGACTACGTAGCTATCCTCGCCCTTCGGCTTTGATATTCACACACGCAGGCATACGGAAGGATCGAGGTACGGGTAGTACCTTAACCTTACTAGCCACCGATTAAACTGTCTACAGCGAGAGTTAGGGGCGTAAGATGACTTACGATCGGAAAAAGATGGCGTGTACTCCGTATCAGTCTACTCCGGATACATCAACGAAGGCACCTGCTGTCGCCATTTAATGACGGAGATTCTTCGCGGTACCCAGTATGACGAGAAAGTACTGGCGGGACACCCAAGGATGGAAGGTACACAGAGGCGCAATTCGCTACCAAGAGACCGGTTTACCCTAAAGTAGGGGTTGAGATGAGTAATACATACATAAACATGAACTTGGAATGCCCATATCTAACACAGTATGACAACAGTAATGTGTGATCAAAAATGACTACCATTTACACTTGAGGCAGCTCGGATAAGACCCAGTCCTCGATTTAGGTGTAATATCCGGACCATATGGCCATATCATCAGTAAAGGTCTTTTCATCGGCAGGGGCGTTGTAGACGGCGAACTCAGTCAGCCAACGTCGGTGTCTACTTTGGTCCAAGCCTCGGACCCGATGCTGTTGAGGTCAGTGGGGTCGGTGCAGTGGAAAACACCCGTAGTCATTGTTGCGAGAGTCGCTAGATGCATTCATAATGTGTTGCGTGTCATCGGCGCCATATCATTAAATTGCCCCCTCCAGGCTTGAATCTTTAATACCCGGTGGGTTGAGACGAGTTCCCCCACTTTCAGCTTGAATAGTGACAATCGGGCAAACTTCAAATTAGTAAGATTCCCAGTGCCCTTGCCATGTTAGATACGGGCAGGAAACAACTTTGGGTCAGTATCATACAGCCCTTCTTGAAGAAAATTTTGAAGAAGCTATTGTTGGTTGTCTCGACATGCTTGCAAAGCTTCAGATGCTCCTCGGGCTTTTCGACAAACCACTGCATTTCTTCGTCAGAAAACTTCCTTGGAGCACTGTTGCCGAAAGGCGTCGTGATCCATGCTGGGCTGCGGATCAGATTCACAATGCTTTTGACTTCCGACAGAATCGCAGGTGTGTTTTTCTATGACCCCGAGCTTGTCGTTGACTCTTACCACCCGCCCAAGCGGCCGCAACCTTTGAACCCCATCAACCGGCCCCACCTTTCCTTGAAGTAGAAGGTAAAGAGGAGGGATAATACCTTTAACATCTTTCAGTTTTTCTCAATTAATTAATATTACGTTCAGTATACGTAAAGTATCCACAATATAGAACTTAAAGCTACTTATTTAATTTGTAATATTTTAAGTATAATAAGTTTATAATATTTACATTTCAAGTTTAAAAATATATTAAAGAAACCTTTATAAGATTACTTTAAAGTTAATAGTGCAATTTAAAAATTAATTGTATATTTAATATTTTACAGTATGTTTAAAAAGGCTAGATAATTTAATATAACTCAGACTTAAAATAGTAATCTGAATATTATAACTCTTTTATACTGTATAATAATACTTTACTACTGCTATTATTATTATTATAGAACCTTATAATATTAGGATATATCCTACAGTATAAATATCTCCTTTTAAATAGAATAAAACTCTTATTACTTAGCTACTATTTCTTCTAGTACTGAATAGAGTATTAAATATTTATCTCTATTATTTAAAAATACTATATAGCTTTAATCTATCTGATGATATTAAGTAAAGCTAAAAGGAAAAAAAGGTATAATACTATTACTTTATTATAATATAGATACTTAGAAATTACCTTAAATAATTCTTTAATATATTAGCTGTATAAGTTTAAGGTTAATATTAAAATTAAAATAAATTTCAGTTCTAGCTATTAAACTTATTAATTATAACTCCAGATATAAAATTACTAATAGTATAATAAATCCTAAACTGATTTATATTAGTACAGTTAATTATAAACTTTAATATAAATATATATAATATATATAATAGCTTCTAATTATAATTATTAATTTCCCTTAATAAGGAAATCTAATATTTAAATTTACTATATTTTCATTATATATATTATAATTACTAAAGCTTAAGTTTAAATTTTAAGCTGCTTTTTTTCTATATATTAGAATTCTATCTAACTTTTTTATTAAGCTATAGCTATTCTAACCTTAATATCTAAAGTTATATAAATCTAATAACTTAATCTCTAAAATACTTTAAAATCTCTAATATCTATATTAACTCTTATTTAAATCTATTTTCTAGCTAGCACTCTAGCTAGCTATTATCTATATTATCTCTATATAATATAAAAGCTCTTTAAATTAAGAGTTATATATCTCTTTACTAATACTATTAATAAAGTCTTTCTGCTTTTAGGTTAGCTATTTAAGTTTAAAAATTTTAGCTAATATTAATAGAGTGGTTTTTTCTATTTAGATAAATAATAGATTAATATAAGTAATTTAATTTTTCTATAAATTTAATCTATTAGTATTATTTAAAAAGAGATTATAGCTAAAGATAGCTAATATAATTTTCTATTAAATATTTAGGAAATAGACTCTATTTAAAGGGAATTTTAATAGGCTAAAAGGTTTATAGCTTTAAAGAAATTAGCAATATATAGAGTATTTTATTTTTTCTATTTTATTTTTAATATTATATTAATATTTAATATTATATAGATATAAGAGGTAATTAGTATATTTTAAATTTCTATAAGTATTAGCTTATAAAATTTAATAAATAATTAAAATAGTTATAATAGAAATTAAAATTATATAATTAAAATTAAAAGAATTAGATATTTATTAAAAGGAAAGTTAGCTTTTTAATAATAAAAGATATTAATCTTTATTATATTTTATTATTTAAAATAAGATTACTATTTTAAAGTTATTACTTATAGATAGTAAGATTATTAACTATAAATAGTAAGATTATTAACTATAAATAGTAAAGTTAAAATTAAAAGAATTAAATTAAAGCTTAAAGTAAAAATTAATATATAATAATCTTATTATTGAGCTATTATTTTTTCTATTATTAGATATAGTACTAACTATTTATTTTTATTATTTAAAAATATTATATAGCTTTAATTTATTTAATAATATTAAGTAAAGCTAAAAAAAAACTAAAAGATTATTAATTTAGCTAAATTTATACTTAAAGAAGAATAATAATAAGACTAGTTATAAAATTTAAAATAAATATGTAATATATATAGTAAGCTCTAACTATAACTATAACTATCTATTTAGTTAAGTTTAAACTGTAAAAAGAATAAAAGTAATATTAGTTATAAACTTTAAAATAAATATAATAGTATATATAATAGACTTTAATTATTATTATAAATTCTATTAATTTTAAGCTTTAAAATAAAAATACTATATATTAAGTATTAAGTAGAAATAAGAAATACTAAAAATATATAACCTACTTAAAAGGCAGCTTTAATAATAATAAAAGATAGCAATATATCTACTATAGTAAATAGAAATTAAAACTAAAAGCGGGAAAAATAGATTAATTAAATAAAACTAATAATTACTATATTTAATACTATTTAATTAAATAATTTACTAAAAGAGACTAAAGAAAATAGATTAAAAAAACTATAAATTAAGCTGAAAAATAATTATAACTGAGAATATAGCCAGATAGCTATTCTAGTAACTATTTTATAAAAGGAATAATTTCTACTTACTTCTATCTATATATTTAAGCTTTTTTATAGGCTCTAATAGATTAAGCTATTAATTTCTATATTATATAGCTTTTTCTATTAAAGAAAGCTATAGTAATTTTAACTCTAGCTATAGTAAGAATCTAATTAAATAACTAATATTCCTAAAGATAGTAAATTCCCTACTTAACTATCTCTCTATATAGTTTCTACTTATCTCTAAGTATTTAGAAACTATATATACTAATTGTAATATTAAATATAGGCTAAAGAAACTATCTCACTTAAATAATTAGAAAGAAATATATAAAAATAGTAAAAAAAGAGATTTCTCTAACTGTAAAGAAAAAAGAATAACTATATAATTAAAAAGAAAAAAAAGAGAAAGAAAAAAAAGAAAAGCTTATTTTAAATCTTATAGACTTATTTTTATTATAAAAATAAACTTAAAGAATAATATAATATCTACTTAAGTTTATTATAAGCTCTTAATAGATAATTTATCTCCAGCTAGATTTCTTTATAAAAAACTGGCTTTTAGATAAATAGTATATTCTTAATATCTTTAATATTAAGAGATATTATACTATTTTATAAAAATAGAATTTTAAGATTAACTAAACTTATTAATAATAAAAATTAAGCTAATAATAAAAATTTCTTATTAAAATTTAAGTTAAGTTATAATAATTACTATATTAGCTACTATACTATATATATTTAAAAGAGATATTAGCTTTTTTTTCTTTTTTTAATTACTTTTTAAAATTAGCTTACTTATTATTCTTATTTTAATATATACTAAAAGATAGTATAATTCTAACTTTTTTACTTAAGTATATAAGATTAATTATAGATATCTTACTTATTATATCTATTAGACTTTAATATTAAGTAAGACTCTATATATCTAGAGGAATAATAGGTATTTTTAATAACTTCTTTTTTATTAAAATTACCTTTTTAATATTAGTCTTTTAGACTGGAAATCTCTTTTTCTTATTATTAGCTATACTGTTTAAAATACTTATTTAGTCTGAAATTACATTTTTTTATAGAGGTTATATTATTATTTATAGTATACTTATAGCTTCTATACTATTTAATTAATTAATTAAAAAGAATTATAAAAAATACTAAAAGCTAAAGAAAATTAAAAATTTATTAATAAAAGTAGTTATTTTAAGTTAGAAGTAAAATAATATAATAATATAGATAGTTATAAATATATAGTTTCTATTTCTAGTAAATAAACTGTATATTACTTAAATCTATATAGAGAAATTTTATATTAATTTTATTAGCTTTACTACTATAGTAGACTTTTTAGTTATTATTACTTTTAAAGTTAATAGATTTTTAGCTTTTTATAAAAGTAAAATTCTTAATATTAAGTTTACTTAAAATTATAATAGTAATAAAATTCTTAACTTACTTTAAATTAAATAGATTAAAACTTTTCTTAAAGGTTTAAAATTTAATCTTAATATTATAAAAAAAGATATAGATATTCTTTTCTTAATTTAGTTAAATATAATAAAAGTAAGTATCTATATATAGTAAAGATTCTAACTATTAAAGCTAATTAAACCTTTTAGATTTTAAAATAAAATATATACTATAAGATATTTATATTCCTACTTATTAGACTAAAGAATTATAAGTAGTTTAAATATACTAAAGATATAGAAGAATTTTATACTTAAAAAGACTTTATAGAAAGTAAGTTTAACAGCTTAAAAATATAATTATTAAGCTGCCTTAAGAGTATTATAGTAATATAGATAATATTACTTTTAATTAAAAATAAAAAAGATTTAGTAGTTATTTTTAAAGTTAATAAGTTTAATAAAAGATTACTTATTAAATATAGTCTTTTTTAATTTAACTAGTAAGAAAAAGCTAAAAGTAAGATTTCTATATTTAATATATTTAATACTTACTACTAGAATATATTTTAATTCTTTATATTTAAATATCCTATTTTAACAGATACTCTTAATAATATTTAGAATATCTATAGCTATAATAATAGTATTGTCTATACTATATATAGTAATTTAAAGAAGAAGTATAAAATATTAATTTACTACTTACTTTTTAAATATTATAGTTTAAAAAAGGTTTTATAGATCTTTATAATACTGCTTTTAAATCTTTATATTAAATTACTTATTTAAGTTATTTCTAAAAGTCTTATAGAATATAATACTATTAAGAGATTTTAATAAAGAAATAGTATAAAATATTACTTAAAAGTTAATAGTAAATTAATTAATTAATTTCAGTTTAATTAAGTTATTATTATTTTAATAGCTTTAATTAGTATAGCTATATATTTAAACTAACTGAAGTTTAAAAAGTTTAATAAGAGACTTTAGTATATATATTTTAAAAATGTAAATAAAAAACTTATTACTACTATCTTTTAAAATTACACTTTTAAGATACTTTATTTTATTATATCTAGCTAAAAATAGCAAATTATCTTTTAGAAAAATCTTTAGTTAAATTAATACTATAAAGTAATAATTTAATTTTATACTTCTTTTTAAAAATACTAAATATAATATTAAGCTACTATAAGAAGAAGAAAGAAATATTAATATATATAGAGAATAACTTAATTAAATAGTATTAAAGAGATTAACTTATATAGATAGTAATAATAGCAGTAAAAGGTTTAATTATAGTAGGATATTATAAAATAGTATAATAAAAGAGAAAAAAGCTATATATTATTTATAGCCTTAATTAATAAAAGAAAAAGAGTTATAACTACTTAATAATTAGTTTAAGTAATTATATATATATTAAAAAGAAAAGCTTACTTAAGTAGGTATATATTTTACAGTTTGTATATATATAAGTTTACTTTTAGATTTAATAGTAAATTAAACCTTTGGATTATTATCTTTAAATAAATAGAATAACTATACTTTATCTTTATCTTTTTAAGCTCTTTATATATAATTAATCTATCTTTTATTTTATATTATTATTTTCTTTTAGTTTATAGCTATTCTTTTTAAATTTATTACTTTCTTACTGCTATAATAAATAATAACTTATAATATCTTATTTAAATTTTCTTAAAAACCTTTTTAATTTTTAATTTATTACTTACTATTATTTTAATAAGTATAAGATATTAAAGAATTAGCTTTTAGACTAAATATATTATAGCTAAATTTTTAATCTTAAAGTTAAAAAGATAAATACCTATATTATATTTATATTATTCTCTATTTTATATTTTTTTATATTTTCAGTATTTAAACTATTTAATTTAATATCTTTATAGATATAGTCTTTTTTTAATATTTAAATTTACTTTTAACTTACTTTTAACTAATTTAATTACTTAATATATATAGAGCTTACTTTTAAAAGTACTTCTACTAAAGATTTAAAAGAGACTATTTTTAGCTTTTTTAATAGTATTAAACTAAATAATAGTGTTTTTTTAAAATAGAATCAAATATCTTAAAATAGAGAGAATTTAATCTGTATATATTATAGCTGAATTTATACATCTATTTAGATACTTTTTCTACTAACTTTTTTCTTATTTTAAATATTTAAAGACTCTTTTAATTATCTTTATTAGCTATACTAACTCTATTTATTATTATAACTATATTAAGTTATATAAGAGTATTATTACTTTAAATACAAAATATATTCTATTTCTATTTATAACTTACAATTTAAAGTATAGCTTTATATTTAGTAAATATTCTAACTATATTTAGAATACTTATAGTAACTATAAGTAAAAGCTACTATTATAATATTTACTTAAAGACTTAAAAAAATACTTCTTTTAACTTTTCTCTTTTTAATATTAGAACTTTAAGTATTACTTCTTAATTTAACTTTTAGTATTTAAATTTATTTAAATTTATTTTTTATTTTAAATTACTTATAACTAGCTATTAATTACTAGTAATAAATAAAAGAAATATCTTTAGTTAGAAGTAGCTTTAGCTATTTTCTATTAAAAGAAGAGAAATAAATATTAAAAGTTAATAGTAAATATTTTAAAGTAACTTTTAAAAAGTTAAGTTTTAATAGATTTATAAATATTATTATATTTTTATATAGTAGTCTTTTTTTAAATAATAATATTATATAACTATTTAATTAATTTTATTTTTAAAATATACTATATTTATAGTAATACTATAGTAACTATATTTAGATTTATATTATTAAGCTAATATTCTTATAGTAACTTTTTTAAAATACATTTTTTTTTATTTTTCTATTTTTTTAAATAAGGATTCTTTATATTTTAAATTTTAAATATTATAGCTTTATTTTAAAGCTTTAATTTACTTAAAGAATAATATTTTAAAGTCAGTTTATATATAAAACTGTATAATTCTAGCTATTTTAATTATATTTTAAAACTAGTTAGAAACTTTAGAATAAACTGTTTATATACTTTTTCTTATTATTCTATATAATTTCTATTTCTTCTATAGAAGCTTTTCTAAAAAAATTTAAGTTAAATAGTAAATTTTATATTTTAACTGAAATCTCTTTCTCTTCTATTAGTATATTAAAACTTTAGTTAGTATATTAGTACTTACTGTAATTTCCTAGTTATTTAAATTTCTAAATTAAGCTTTAAAATTCTTTAGGATATATAGTAAGTAAACTTTAAGATATAAAGTCTTTTTTTAAGTTAGAATCTTTTTATAAACTTCTAGAGGAACAGCTTTATTTTTATCTTTTAAGCTTAAGTAATATAAATTATTTAAGTCTCTATTATTAAAATCTATCTAATTAAACAGTTTATTATTATTTCTCTTATTAAAAGTTAAATTTAAAAAGCTAAATTACTACTTTTATTTATTTTAAATAAACTTCTTTAAGACGTTTCTATAAGTTAGACTATTAAAGATAATATTATTTAGTATTTTAAATTTATAAATATAGAAGATGTTTAACTAAATTAAAATATAAAAAAATCTTACTATTTAAGCTTTAATTTAGCCTTAAATATTAAGTTATAAATCTTTTTAATATTATACTTTAAAATTAAATTACTAAACTTTAACTATATTTTTTTAAAGCTAAAAGTAATTTAGTTTATTATTTCTTCTAACTATCTAACTGCAGAATATAGCTACTTTTTAAATAGCAGCTTTAATATCTTTTTTTCTTTTTTAAAAAATTCTAATTCTAACTATAAGTAGCTCTATAGAAATAGAGATACTATTTCAGTCAATAAAATACTAAATTAAAATCTTAACTTTTAAAGAAAAAATAGACTTCTAACTATAGAGTAAATAGAAAGCGGAAAACCTATATAAGACTCTAATAGCTAATTAATCTATTAGTAGAGCTTTATTTAAATTAGTAACTTATTTTTCTTTTTATTTATTAGTAATTCTCTTTAAGATTTCTATAATAGAAGTATATTTAGCTTTAATAATACTATTTACCTTAAAATTATAAAAAGAAATAAAGATAATAAGAGTTTTTATAAGGGGCGCGCCCTGAGTTTGTCTAACAGTAGGGTTCCGTATATTAAGTATCTTAAGCTAAGGAGAGAGAAGGAAGGAAGGAGCGACCTTACTGAGAGGTCGCTGTGAAAACTCTGCGCGCTCGTTATGTGGCCGGATGTAAGTTCCCCTGGGTCGGGCTCTAGCCCAGTCCCTCACTTTAGGCCCAGCCTCTAACAGTTTTAATATCTTTAAAAAATTTCTTAAAATCTTTAAGATTTTTCTTATTATTATTAAAAACAGTAATAATAATTATTTTAAAATAGTAAGTGATATACTATATAAAAACTCTTATTAAAACTACTTTAAGGTTTTTTATAGATCTTACTTCTAGCTACTCTATAAAATTATATTTTACTTTTAAAAGGAATTTTATCTTTTAATTAAACAGTAAATATTAAATATTAAAATATATCTTTATTATAGAATACTAAAGAATAATTAGAATTACTATTTTTAATATCCTTTAGAAAGAATAATTTTAGCAGATTAAATAGTATATAATAGCTTTTTTAATTTAACTCTATATATCTAACTAAAAATACCTCTTACTAATTAAATTATAAATAAACTTCTCTACTTTTATAGCTTTTATCTTTATAAATATAATAGATAAAAGTTTTTTAAGTTTTTTTATTATTTATAACTAATAATAAGTTCTTATAATATTTATAATTTCTCTTTTAAAGCTATTTATTCTAATAAAGTATAGTAGCTTTTTCTTTTAAAAACTTTTAAATTACTAACTTAAAAGTCTCTTGAATCTCTTAAGTATAATTAAATAGTAAATAAATATTTAGAAAGTTTTAAAATACTATCTTTTTAATATTAACTTACTTTTAAATTCTTTACTTCTAACTTTAATAGAATTTAAATAAAAATTAATAAACTCTTTTAGATATTTTTTAACTTAAATATCTATTTAATTAGATAATCTATTAGACTTATAAAAAAAACCTATTAATAATATTATTCTTCTTTTTAAATATATACTTAACTATAAAGTTATAAAGTATAATATAGTTAAACTAGTAATTAATTATAGCTTTTAGAATATTATTAGCTTAGTTATTAATTTAATAAATAAGAATTTAAGTATTAATTTTAAGAGTAAATTAAACTTTATAGATTATACTTTAAACTCTTTAAAAAGTATATAAAATAGCTTAATATTCTCTTTTTATAGTATTATAATTAGATTTAATCTTACTTTAAATACTAAATTTAAAGTAAATAGAATATTTTTTTCTATTAATAATCTATATTAAGATATATCTCTATTTTATTATACTAGTATTTATTATTAAAATAATTTCTTTAATATCTTTTAAATAGTTTAAAATAACTAAAATAGACTTTAAGATAATTTTAGCCTTTAGTTTTACTATTACAGCTTTTTAATTTAATTTCTATTTCTATTTAGCACTCTTTTTTAACAGTTTAATTAAAAGCTTTACTATCTATATAAAATATAAAATTTATCTTTTATAGTAGTCTATTAAACTGAAAAAAGCTCTAACTTTAAAAATATTATTATAGCTTTTCTACTTATTAATTTTAATAACTAATATATCTATAAGTTAATAGCTATATATTCTATAGAAATATTTTTATAACTTTAGCTATTTACTAATAAAATTAAAACTTAACTGTTAAAATAATATAGTTAGTAAGCTTTAATATTAATAAGAACCTTATTAATATTAATTAAGTATTTTTAAAATAAAGTATTTAATATTTAAAAGAATCTCTTTCTTATTATAGATAGTTAAGAAATTTTTAACTATAATATTATTTAAAAAATAATTAGTAGATATTTAAAATAAAATTAAATAGAATTCTTATAATAATTCTAATAAATTAAGCTATAAAGTTTATAGTATCTTAAGAAAGAGTATATATCCTTAGCAGTTTAATTAAAGTATTAAATATTATTAAGTTTTTACTTTTCTTATTAAAAGAAACTTAATTATATTTAGAAAAGAAATTAAATATAGAAATAATTCTATATATACTAAAGTTAATAGAGAATTTATTAGTATCTATAGAAATAAAGCTATTATAGATAGTAAAGATATTAATTCTTATAGCTAAATTAATTAAATAAAGCTTACTATTTCTTTTTTATAATAAAAAACTAAAGATTATAATAAGAAATATAAAACTTCTTTAAAATCTTTCTTTTTATATAGATTTTTAAGAGCTTAATAACTTTCTTTTTTAAGCTTTTAAATATAGAAACACTTTTTACTTATTAGACTTTATACTTAGTAATTTTAATAATTTATAAAAAAACTACTATAAAGTTAATATTTTTATACTTAATAAAATCTTAAGTAAAAGCTACTTCTTTATTAAATATAATTTATATAAAGATATCTATTTCTTTTTTTAAAAGGTTATTTTAAATACTATCTAACAGCTTTCTTTTATACTTACTATAAATATAGAAATCTATTTTAATTATAGAGAATTTAAATATAATATAGTTAGAGTATTTAGATTTTTTATTTAGTAAATTCTATATTTTTTTCTTTTTTTTCTCTTTTTAGTAGGAGTTTTTATTAGAAATTAAACTATTAAAAGAAATATTATTTTAAAAGTATATTTTAACTCTCTTTTTTTTATATAGAGTATGTATATTAATAGACTTTTAATTAAACTTAAAATCTTACTTTAAAAATATAAGCTTATTTTTAGCTATATTAATTATTCTTTAATATATTCTTTAGCCTTTTTTAGTAATACAATAAATAACTTTAATTACTAGCTTACAGCTAATTAATCTAATTAAATTATTATTATTCTTAATATAGCTAGCTAATATCTTTAAATCTTTAAAAAAGTTTTTAATTTTAAGCTACAGTTTATTCTTATTAGAAAAAAAGCAGTTAGAGATTTTAAACTTACTTTTATTATTATTAAGCTTATTATTAAAAGGGATATTAATAAAATTATTCTTATTATTAATATTATCTATAGAGCTTATTAAGCTATTATCTATAAAAATAAAGTTATTAGAATTTAAATAAGTATTAATAGAAAGATTAAATAGCTTAACTTTTTATTATAATATTTTCTACTAAATTTCTCTAGCTATTAATATAATAATTTATATATTATCTATTTAGTATTTTATAAATATATTATTATTCTTAAATATATAATTAAATAATATCTTAATTGAATAAATAAAAAGTATTCTTAAAATAAAATTAATTAAGATTTTTCCTTTAGAAGTTATATATATTTACTAAAGTATTATAATATTATTTAAGTAAAGCTTTACTTTTACTATATTAAGTATTTTAATATAATTATTTAAATAGAAAGTAGTACTTATAATAATAAGAGTATAGATTATATTATACTACTTAATAAGATTATAAAAAATAATATTTCTTTTAAAGTCTATATTAACTATAGCTTTTAAAAAAAACTCTTTAAAATTATTAAGTTATATTTAAATTCTTAAGAAATTCTAACTCTATCTAATAATTTTATTATTAATAATAAAAAATCCACCGATTTTAATATATTAATTATTTAATTAAATAAAGTTATTTATTTTACTAAATATCTTAAAGTTTTTATAGTAACATAATTTTTTCTTTTTTTAGTTTTAATAAAATACTCTTTAAATCTTAATTAATTTAAGTTTTTTTTAAACTTTTTCTTTAAAACTTTTATAGTAATAATACTAATTACTTTAGTTTTTTAATTTAAATTATTAAAATACTTATTAGTAAAGTTTAGAATCTTAAGAGTAATAAGACTTATATATACTTTTTGCTTTTTTTCTTTTAATAATAAACTAAAGTCTACCTACTTAATATTTCTTGTACTTTTTATAAGGTTATTAAATATAAAAGTAATTCTCTTTATTACTATTAAATTTAAAGTATAAAAATCTTTAATAGAAAACTTAACTTTTACTTTTTAAATTTCTTTAATAATTTTAATAATAGCTTTTATAGCTTAATTTTTAGAATCTTCTTTATAAAAAGATATTTAAAAATAATTTTAAGTTTATATAGATATATCTTTAGTAATAGCCTTATTTATTAAGAGTATATTTATTATAGCTCTTAAAGCTTAAGTAATATATCTAGAGGTTTTACTCTTATTACTTTTAATATACAGTCTTTTATCTTTATTAATAGTAACCTCTAATAGATTAATTAAAAGTATTTAATTAAATAGTTTCTTATCTTTTTCTATTAATACTATATTAATAGTAAAGTTATCTTATATTTTTCTATTCTTATATAGTAAGAACTTTTAAAAGATATTAAATCTAACTATAAAAAAAAGCTTATATAGATAATTTAAATTCTTATTTATAAATTTATCTATTAGTTATTTCTTATTCTTTAAGACTTTCTATAAGCTATTAGATAGTTATTACTTTTTTATTTTCTTTAAGAAAAATAATTTTATTAAGCTTAAAAATCTTTTAATCTAAAGAATTAAAAGTCTTTAAATATATAAGTTTTATTAAAATTAAAATATTAAATAAAATAATATAAAGTATTTTTTAATTCTATTAAACTAAATAGAATTACTATAGGTATTATAATTAGTATAACTTTCTTTCTTATTAAACTTAAAAATTAAAGTAGTTATAAATATTATACTTAATCTTTCTATTATAAAAAATATTATTAACTATTTATAAAGATATTAATAGAAATAGACTTATTATTAGATAATTAATTAAATATTACTAAACTTATTATTAATTTTTATCTATTTAAATTCCTCTATATATAGTAGTTAATTTACTTTTAGATTTAATTTACTTTTTTATTACTCTTATTTATATTAATTATTAATTACTTAATCTCTTAAATTAATTAAAATATTTAGTCTTTAGAAGTAAGCTTTTTTTATTTCTTTTTAAGAATTATAAATAGAAGTACTATACATAGTATACTATTTTAAGTATTTTTCTATATTTCTATAGCTTTAAACTATTAGACTAAAAAATAATAAGTACTATTAAGTACTTTTAGTATAAATACTAATTTATTTATTAATAAAGAACTTAATTTTATTATAAAGATTATAATACCTTATTATTTCTATATCTATAAATAACTTATTTAGACTTTTATAGAAGTTCTATTAAATACTGAAAGATATAGTATTAAAGATTACTTTTAATTAAGTTATAAACTGACTTTAATAATTAAAATTAACTTTTTAATAAAGAGAAATATAGTTATTAAGCTATTTAATAATAAGGGGGTAATCTTCTTATAGTTATTTTATATTCTTTTAGATAAATTAGTTATTAAATAATTATCTTTAGTTTTTATTTTAATATTTAAATCTATTAAATAAGTTTCTTTAAACTTAAGCTTAAAATAGAAATTCTATATATCTTCTAACTTATAAGAAGAAAAGTTTTTTAACTATATAGAAGTTAAAATAATTACTTTAATTATTCTTATTTATATACTAACTATTTATATACTAACTATTTATATAATAGTTATATTATTATAAGAATCTTATAATATTATAGCTATTAAAACTTATTATTAAAAGAGATTTATAAAGTAAAAGTCTTAAAGTATTTAATAGTTAAGATAGTAATTATATTAATAATCTTTTTTATATTTTTCTTATATTAATATATTCTAATAGATATCTCTAATATTATTAAGTTTAAATTAATAGTTATATTACCTATATCTATCTAATTAAATAATTTAAATAAATTGCTTAAAGTAATAACTTTCTTTAGTATAATTTAAAAAGATAAAAATAAATTAAAAATAATATTCTTATAGCTCTTTAGGTTTTCTAAAATAAAAATTAAATTATATTAAGTAGTATTAAATAAGTTTAAATTTAATCTTTTTACTATTAGAAGCTTATAATTACTATAAGACTTTTAAGTAGGTAGATAGATTTTAGTAAGGCTATTTAAAGAGCTTAAATTAAAGTTTATAAATAAATTAAAAAAGAATTTTAAAAAATTATAAATAAGAAGATTTAAATAAAAAGATAATAGCAAATTATTATTACAGTAAAAATTATAAAAGATATTATTAATTATTATATTGAATAATATTATTATTTATATTAATAAAAAGAAATAGCTTTAAGCTCTTTTTATATTCTTACTAATAGTACAGTTTAATTACTACTATAATAATAACTTAATTTTTAGTAATAAGCTAGATAATAATTACAATAATAATAATTATTTATTTATAACTAAATATTTAGCTAAATACCTTCTCTATATACTTAAACTACTACTAAAGTTTATAGTAGCTAATATTAAATTAAAAGCTATTTTAAATTACTATTTATACTATTAAATTACTAAAATTTTAAATTTTAAAATTAAATTAAATTAATTTCTTCTCTTTCTTTTATATTCTACTAATAAAACTCTTTATATACTAAAACTAAAGCTATATTAAAAATAATATTACTATACTTCTTCAGTAGCAGCAAACCCAGGTCGAAAGCAACTCAAACCTATATCAACCTCTCCATCCTCACGCAGAAGGACAACCACTAATACTCAGGCATCAGCAACTACAGCAAACGTCAGGGGCATATATATCTTGTGCGCACGCATATAAGCTATATAGCCACCTGCCGCCGCATCTACATATCGTCAGTATATTGAATCCGACCTAGGAATAGAAAACTTACTGGCTTGGTCTCTACAGAGACCCACCGAGCCGTCCTTATACATCTGCGTGACACACGCAGAATAGGAGATAAGGCGCACCGGCCCTAATCCCCCGGGGGTGCCCTCCGCAACCCTTTTTTCTCTTTGCCTAACAAACAGTCAGTCAATAGAATCTCTGCAGACCCGATACGAAGCCATACCGGGGTAACTGGCGTTGTTATCGTCGTCGTCGTTGTTATCGTCTAGCAAGAAGTTAGTGTGGGCAGCTGCAATAGGATTGCAGTAGGGATATACTGTTGTTGTTATTGCTGCTGCTGTCCTTACTGTAGGAAGTTAGAAAGCTATACTCTAAAGCTAGAGGCAGAGGATACTAACTTGTCGATAAAATCCTAGCAATACAGTCAGGTTAGCGATATAAACCCAGATCGGAAATACTGCTAGTACAGCGGGAAGGGGGGGTAGAGGTCAACTCATAAGGCTCTAAAGAAGGAAGGAAAAGAGAAGGCTATAACAGCCGGGGCGCGAGATTTAAAACCTCCCCAGGCTGTCAACAACAGCCGGGACGTTAACAGCTGGCCGGCGCCGAGCCCTACTTTTACGGCTGCAGGCAGCTGGCGGACCGTTCTGGTACGCCAGACCCACGCCGGGATATATAATCTGCCTGCAGCAGCTATAAACTACTAATAACAATAATAATAATATATAGCAGGGTCAGATAATACGCCTAACTCGACTGTATGCAGCTTCTGCTGTATGCAGACTAACCTGAATATTTAGGTTGTGGGATAATTTTAGTTCTAGCAGAAGAACTACTTTTCTTAATCTATATAATACTAATAGAGCTTTAATTTAGGCCTGAGATACAGAATAGGGGTTTTTCTTCTAGCTACTATATTTTTTATTTATTTCTATAGTATAAAAGTACTATCTATCTTTAATTAAATTTATAGAGTATAAATATAATAATATAATAATAATAATATACTTTTTTAGTTAATATATTAGCTTTTTTTTCTATATAAAGAATATAAAAGTTTTTTAGTATTTATTAATATTAAGCTATTTACTATTATTTAATTAAATAGTATTAGTAATAATAACTTAACTACTATACTTTTAGTTATATAATTAATTTAGAAATCTAATAATATTTTAACTTTTAAAAATTAAAAATTTTCTAACTCTTTCTATTTTTTAGTTATATATATATACACTTTAGCTATTAATATTAAGAAATAAAAGTTCTTAAGGCAGCTAAAAAGTATTACTACCTCTAAAAACTAAATATATCTATTTTTAAATCTTTAGTTAAAATACTTTTAATTACTAGCTATAAGACTAGCTTCTTTCTATATTAATTCTTTATTATATCCTACTATAATCTTTAAATTAAGTAGTAAGTAAAAATAAAAAATACTAAAAATATATAACCTACTTAAAAAGCAGCTTTAGTAATAATAGAAAGTACTAATATATCTACTATAGTAAATAGAAATTAAGATTAAAAGTAGAAAAAATAGATTAATTTAATAGAATTAATAACTACTATATATTTAGTACTATTTAATTAAATAGTTTACTAAAAGAAACTAAAGAAAATAAACTGAAAAAACTATAAATTAAGCTAAAAACTAATTATAACTAAAGATATAGCTAGATAGCTATTTTAATAACTATCTTATTAAAGAGATAATTTTTACTTACTTCTATCTATATATTTAAGCTTTTTTATAGACTTTAATAGCTTAAGCTATTAATCTCTATACTGTATAGTTTTTTTCTATTAAAGAAAGCTATAGCAGTTTTTAACTCTAACTGTAATAAGAATTTAATTAAATAACTAATATTCCTAAAAACAGTAAATTCCCTACTTAATATAATAAATTTAAGGTTTTATTATTCTTAGCTAATTATAATATTAGCTTATAATATATAATATATTTTAAGTATAGCTATTTATTATAAAAAGAATTAATAAATATTCTTTAGAAGTTAATATTATTAGCTAACTAATAGTAATTAATTTAAATAGTATATAGAATACTTTAAAGAAGTAATTATATAAACTTAAGTTCTTTATAAATGTACTTTTATTTAAAAGAAATTTCTTATTTTTATAATTATATATTAAATAGTAGTATTTTAATTTTAAAATATAAATTAGATTTATATAAAAAATAAGATTTCTAGTTAATTCTCTCTATAATAATTAAATAAAATATTTAATTAAAGTATTATATTTAGAATCTATTTTATAATATATTTAATAACTAATAGAATTAATTCTTCTAACTATTTTAGCTATTTTAAAATTACTATAATATAAATTACTATAAAATTATTTAATTCTTTTTTTATTCTTTTTTAGTTGTAAATTATACTCTTACTTATTAAATTAAAATTAATTTATTTTTTTAGCTATAATTTTATATCTATATTTTAATAATATTAGTCTATAAGTTATTATTTTTTATCTTTTTTGAAATTTAATATCTCTATATATAGTAAGTAGATTAATCTATTTTATTTTTTTAACTATAATTCTACATCTATTTTAATAGTATTAACCTATAGGTTTTTATTATTATTCTTTTTTAAGTTTAATATTTCTATATTTAGTAGGTAATATAACTTAATTAGTAAAAAGATAGATTTTAAAATATTAATACTTATTTTAAAATACTACTTATAAGAGAAATAAGATTTTAATATTAATAGTATTAAAGATAGATATTTACTTTATTTTTAGATACTAATTGGAATATTTAATACTCTAAAAATAAAATAGCTTATAATATAAAGCTTAAATTTAAAATAATTTATTAAAAATAAAGTATATTTTATAGTTATAACTATAATAAAATAAACTAATAGTATAATAAATTTATAGTAAATCTTTTAAATTCTAATTAACTTTTATATTTACTAAATAACTATAAATATAGCCTATATAAGATTTTAAAGTAAATATCTATACTATATTTAATTCTCTTAATAAGAAAACCTAATATTTAAATTTACTATATTTTTATTATATATATTATAATTATTAAAATTTAAATTTAAATTTCAAGCTGCTTTTCTTCTATCTACTAAAATTCTATTTAACTTTTTTACTTTTTAGCTATTTTAACCTTAATATCTAAAGTTATAAATCTAATAACTTAACCTTTAAAATACCTTAAAATTCCTAATATCTATATTAACTCTTATTTAAATTTACCCTTTAGTTAGTATTCTAGCTAGCTATTATCTATACTACCTCTATATAATATAAAAGCTCTTTAAACTAAAAGTTATATATATCTCTCTATTAATACTATTAATAAAGTTCTTTTACTTTAGGATTAGCTATTTAATTTTAAAGATTTTAGCTAATATTAATAGAGTAATCTTCTCTATTTAAATAAATAATAAATTAATATAAGTAATTTAATTTTTCTATAAATTTAATCTATTAGTATTATTTAGGAAAATATTATAGCTAAAGATAGCTAAAATATAATTTTCTATTAAATACTTAAATAATAAACTCTATTTAAAGGAAATTTTAATAGACTGAAAAGCCTATAGCTCTAAAGAAATTAATAATATATAGAGTATTTTATTTTCTCTATTTTATTATTAGTATTATATTAATACTTAATATTATATAGATATAAAAGGTAATTAGTATACTTTAAGTTTCTATAAGTATTAACTTATAAAATTTAGCAGATAATTATAGCTATAATAGAAATTAAAATTAAATAATTAAAATTAAATAATTAAAATTAAAGAAATTAAATATTTATTAAAAGGGAAGTTAGCCTCTTAATAATAGAAAATATCTCTCTTATATCTTATTACTTAAAATAAGGTTACTATTTTAAAGTTATTACCTATAGATAGTAAGGTTATTAATTACAGATAGTAAGATTATTAACTCTAGATAGTAAAGTTAAAATTAAAAGAATTAAATTAACACTTAAAGTAAAGATTACTATATAATAACCTTATTATTTAATTACTATTTCTTTTATTACTAAATATAATACTAACTATTTACCTTTATTATTTAAAAATACTCTATACTTTTAATCTATTTAATAATATTAAGTAAAAGCTAAAAAGAAAATATATAAAAAAAAACCCCTAAATACTATATCTAGTTATATATTTACTTCTTACTAAAGATATATCTCTATATAGATATTAATAATAAGTAGTAGTAGTATAACTTAATATAATATTAATAGTTATTAAGCTAAAGATTAATAGTTTATAGCTTAAATACTATAAAAAATAAAGATAGTATAAAAAGATTATAAGTAATAAAAGAATTTAAAATAGAAGGTAGTAACTCTAGCTACTTAATTTCTTTAGTAAAGTTAGATATAATTAGTACTATATGAAATTTATATAAAAAAGAAATCTATATAGATAAAGAGGTTAATAATAGTTATAAAATAAAAATAGTTAGAAGTAAAAAGAAAAAATACTATAATAAGATTCTATTATTAAATAGTATATAGCTATAATTATTAATAGAAAGTATAATAGTATGTAAATAACTACTACCTTAAGTACCTCCTCTAAAAAGATATAATAAAATAAATATAGAAATTATAATTTTAATTATAAAGTCTTAAAATAAAAATTAAATAATTTATTAAAATAATATAGAATATATATAAAGTAATAATTTAAATTATAAACTCTTAAAATAAAACTAAAGTAATTTATTATATATAATATAGAATATCTATAAAGCTATAACTTAAATTGTAAACTCTTAAAATAAAATACAAATAATTTATTAAGATAGTATACTATATTTTATTCTCCTAATTATATTCTAATTAAAATATTATAGTTTTACTATTTAATTTTACTCTTTTTAATATTTTAAATAGAGCTTATACTTATAATAATTCTATTAAATATCAGTAGAGCTTTTCAGTTTACTGAAATTAGTAAAAAAAATCTTTAAGTTTTATAAAGAGCTTAAAAACATTAATTAATTAACCTTTATTAAAATTGACATTCTTAATTAACTCCTTACTATTATCCAGTTTATCTATATTAAGGTTGACATTATTAGTTAACTTCTTACTATCATTCTTATTAATATAAAATATTAGCTTCTTTAAAATATAAACCTTATACTTAGGCATAAATAAAAAAAGAGGTTTAGGTATTTCAACTGCAACTAATACATTAAATCTAAACTTAAACAGAGGGTGAAGAAAGTATACGCCTATCTGCCTTTCTCTTAATGCTATATATAGGCGCAATCTTAGGAGCAGTTTCTGTCCCGCTCTTAGACGCAAGAGTTAAGCCCGTCTTATAATCTGGGTTCGACACAAGGAGGTACTTCGTCATCATCTTCACTCCCGCAGGGAGGTCGGGCTTAAGCAACTTATTCTTTAAAAGTCTAAGCTCAGTAGCGCCGCAACAAATAAGGGTTATATGATTTCGGTGTTTATCAGAAAACTTCTTCTAATTCTTCCCAAGCTTTTCCTCGTTGAAACCAGGGCGGCCCATCAGAGCACCAGCAAGCTGAGTGGAAGTTGGGCCAATATCTGTAGGATCATCGGCATCGAGGGCGTCCTTGCAAGCTTGGTCGAAGGATCTGAACATCCCATCGTTTCGCGTCACGTAGTTCTTGTCGTTGTTGGATAGCATCTGGAAACATAGTCAGTAGTGAGAGAGGTGAATCTCGCAAAGTGCGACATGCCTTGGAGGCTCTATTTCTGTGGCCCCTGGGAGGATCGTGGCTGCAGAGGCGACGGCGCGAAAGAGAAGAGAATAAAGATGATATTTTGGGAGAACGAGGTGTTCTGGATTAACGCACAGTAATCCGAAATGATATTAGCCGGAAACGGGCGACTGCGGTGCGTTGAGTTGAAGTTTGGATGATGTTGAAGCACGCGAGTCGGTGTGGGTGTGGTGTTTAGTTGAAGTTTGGATGATGCGAGGCGGCCGAGGTGGGGTGAATCACTGCCGTGCCGGTAGTAGCAACCAGTTGAGCCATTAGAGATTAGATGAATATTGAGGATGCCAGATGGTGAAAAACTGATCTATGGAATATTTCTGGTACGGCTGACTGCCGACTTACAATGAAATATATATATGGAGGTCGTAGGTGACCTGGTGTGGATTGTGAAAACTTGATAGTGGGCTACTGCTTGTGTGTGTGGTCACTGAAATGTCTTGTCTTGAGTTAAGTTGCGGTTGACAGCGTAGGCGGTGATTTGGATGGGGAACATCAATCGACCTGGTGTGCATTGTGATACGGTTGGTGTCTCACAGGTAATAGCAAAGTGTCAGCATCCTTAACAAAGCCAAAGGGGCAAGGAAAATAATGATGCATTAATCACATGTGCGGCCAGCTTTTCGGGCGCATGCTCTCACTTCGCTCCCCTGGACTCCGTCCTGAACGTCCCCCATCCATCCAATACCGCCAAAAACACCAATTTTTCACAATCCCGGGTGCCGTCGATTCACCTGTCGTTGCGCAATTGGCCAGCGAAGCACAAGTCACGTGCTGGATCGATGTGAAGTTGCCTAATTGCTCAACGTGTATAAGCTTTCAACAACTTCAACCTCACATCATCACGCAAAGACCAAAACCACTGTCGCATCCATCCGAATCACAGCGGCTAGGTGAGCGCCACCTATTGCTACACGCAGGGAAACCTCTACTAACAAGTTTTAGGTACATCTCCAAATTTTGCGATGGATAACATTCTTCTGACGGATGTCCCTCGACTGCCGCCGGGTTCCCAACCACGCGCGATAGTCCTCGGATGCAACTATTCATATAACAACAAGGACGCACAGGTTCCCGAAAGACTCCGCGACACGATTCCGGCCCGTTTCAAGAAAGATGGGATCTTCTATCTTTTCAAGAATGAAGAGGGAATTCTCTATCAACGAAGCCCAGGGGATGGCCGCTGGGGAGTGGCGTTTGTCATTCGGGATGGTTACCAGCTCCATTTTGTGGTTCCAATGAAATACGCAATCAGAGGCGCTGCCTTTCGTCCTTTAGTCGACAAGCTCGCTGATCACTACCCCACTAGCGATCCCTCTTTCGCTGGGAATTTATCCCCACCTGTATCCGGACCACTCCTTGATCGATTTATTCGGTCAATGTGGATATATGCTGCCCAGAATCAAGAACAATTCGCTCAGCTTGGGATGCCTCAACAGCAAAGCGATTCTTTGTTTTCTGCCCAACACTTTGAGAAGAACATGAACGGGATTCTCGCTGGATTACTCCCTGGGGTTTACGCCACTATCCGAGAGGGAAACTTCACTGTGAACGACCTCATCCGTCTTCCAAAAGTCTCGCAAACTTGGCCCGGCCCTGGTCACGGCTTATATCTACGCATCTACGCCGACCTTCAGAATCCTTCCGGTAGCGACGTCTCTGCTGCTCTATACATCGGACAAAGCAAGATATCAATCTGGAAACGACACAGTGATCACGAGAGAGAAACCGAAGTAGGGTCTGGAACCCTCCACTACCGCATTGCAGCAAAGGCTTTACCAGAGAATCGGCATACAATACCTCTGGCGCTCTGGGGAGATGAAGCAATCGCTAGGTATGGCGAGCATGTCCTTGATCTAGCTGAGCAAACAATGCTTTTGGTATTTGCAACTTACCACCCAACAATCCACACAACGGCAAAATTAGCGAATACTCAGATGGTTCAGACTGCCGAAAAAGGCTCTTTCCTTTATGGTCTCGCTAGAAAGGCGCGTGAATTCACGGGATGGAAACCCGTACCAAACTTGAGGTATGTAGGGTGCAACATCATGAGCCCTGTTTTCACCCATTTTGGTGGCTGTCGAATGAACTGCTTCCGAATGCGATCACCGGATCCTGCCACTCGAACGTACACCACGTACCGAACACAGTCGTCAATCATGTACAATCAAGACTGGCCCTCCGTCAGACTCAGCGCCTACCGCGGCGACGCTGACAAGATGGTTCCTTTCCTCTTCACCCTCAAAAAGAGCCTCTTTAGTAAGTCTGTATCCAAGGGATATCCGGTGTTTGAGATTATGGACGATGGTCGGCCTCATAATAAGCCATACTTTGGGGTCCCTAATGTCGAGACATATGAGAACTTCGACCGAGCCTCCAGTATTGGAGTCTGATTCGAATGGTTCGATAAAAGTCAGGATGCTTGGCTTACTGTCCCTATCGAGCGCAAACTTCACAATCTTGAAGCTAGTAAACAGTCAGTAGCTGGTTATCTTACCAGTTAGAAACTGGCTATAACCCTCATTCAACTTCTGGAGGGCATTACATGGACAGGTCCTTCTATCGGCTTTACCGAAGCGAGATTTGTAGGTATGAGAGTTATGGAACTTTCAATTAACCACCTACAACAAACCTGCAAGTGGATACCTCGGGTCAAGAAGCAATCCCCAGCTCCCAAACTTGCGACTTAGGTTGACAATTTCGATCGTATGTGGAGACTTTTCGCAAAGGACATGACGATCGTTGGCCCAACACAGCCACCAAGCCTCAACGACCACTTTTGGAGAGTCAATACACAAGACTCCCAAAGAATGAAAAGAAAGAAAGTGGCCTCTTGTGACCTTTGCAGCTATTCCGAAACACGCTCCAACAAACTCGTATGCGAAAGAGATGAGTCTCGGACTGATGTTTGGGTTTGCAAATTTTGCTCTCTTCTCAACAGGCCTTGCACGTTTACACCACCAAGCCGATCGCAAGAGCTCTGGGGGGAAATGCAGCCGGCTTTGCCTCACCGACCTTCAGGAAACCAACATCCCTGGCCTATTTACCCATCTGGCCCTCATCGTTCTCTGGCTTTTCACCATGCTATCAATTGGGATTAATTGACCACACCAGTACGGGTTGCGATTCCATGGGAAACAAAATTCGGACTTGACCTAGAGCAAGAAGTCGAAGAGGTTGAAGACGCGACAGATGTGGGAGATGATGATTAGGGACTTGAGATAGGTCGCGGTGAAAGGGAACAAGTCGCCTCGTCATTTTTTTAGTCTACAAATTGCTTTAAGTAGTCTGCTATGCAATTATTCGCTTTTATTTTTTCAGTTGCGAATGGTGCCTCACTTTCGTTCCAGGGAGTAAACAACCTCAGCTAATTTTTCCCCATTGTGAAATAAGTAAGTGTAGTCAAGATGATCTGGAAAATTTCTAATTCTTTGTATACTTCTCGATGATGGCCAATTTTGGTGTAAATTTGAGTTTCCAAGGGGTAGGCCTGCATTTTCTGGATTTACACCAAAGTCAGGTTGTGTCGGTTTCAGCCATGTCTTTGCGTCGGTAATTCAAATTTGCTATCATCTGGAAACCATTAAGGCTTTGTACGAAATTAATAGCTAATGAAAAAAAAAATTCATTTTCGTTTCGTTTATGCTGTCACTGAATCCCTGTGTACATGCGGTGTCTCTGAAATGTGCGGCCATGTAACTTTGTCTTCATTGATGTTTTCTACGCTAGAGATTAGTCGTCGAAACTTTGATCACCAGAGAATCATCTCCAGTTACGCAAGCATATAGAAAAGTGATCATGACCTTGAAGATAATATTAATCCTGGTGATACAAGTTTCTGAGCAGGCAGCGGAACACTAGGCGTGGAAAACATCGCGACACTGGAGATGATTGCTATCCTGGTGATACAAGTTTTCGAAAGACTGCGGGCGAAGCAGGTGGAAGAGCACTAGATGTAGAAAACATCACGACACTGAAGACAAAGGTTAGCATGGCGGCACAGTTTCAGAGACACCGCAGTACACAGGGATGCAGGTGACAGCATGAAACGAAACGAAAAATC
>PPHJ01000043.1:0-14273 GCA_002991585.1 Ilyonectria mors-panacis
ACTTCTATGAAGCAGCGGACTTTTTTTAATATAGGCTAAGCACAGACTAATTTAAATTATAGTTGCAATATTATGGTACAGCATATATATTATTTATATAATACTATGCGCTTCTATCAAAACAAAGCTACTTTTATTTATTATATACATAGACCCTAGCTTTATTCATAGCACACATAACTGTATGTAACTAAGGTATACATAACTTAAAACAATAAATTATTATTATATAATATAGGTAGCAGAGCTTGAACTTGCACGGCATTTATTCCATCCGAACCTAATCGATCTGTCTACCAATTCCAACATTACCTATTAATTTGTGTAATCAAGACTTATACGGTATTTTATAATACCCCCTGTCACCCCTATTACTACATATATGCTTTCATAGAAGCATACATACTTAGTAAGCGGCAGTATATACTATTAATATACACTACTATAGACTTGGCAGGATTCGAACCTACATTTTAAATGATTAAAAGTCATACGCATTCACCATTATACTAAGTCTTTACTGAATATAAAACTGGTATTTTTAGGCTGTACTTGCTATAAAGCACTTATTAAATATAATGAATTCAATTATTGTGGGCTGTTCTTTTATTTATAGCTCTCCCCTTAGGGAAAATACAGCATGAATATAACTTTTTATGTGCTGTGTAAGACTCGACTTACAACCTAATGACTTTCAGCATTCCGCTAACCAATTGAGCTTCACAGGCTTATTTGGAGATATCAGGAGTGATCCCGAAATAATGATATCAAAATCACAGTTTTTATACCAATTAACTATATCCTTATAACACAAAGAATAGCTTGCGCATACATACCAGGTAAGGCAACTTATCTATTATGTATTCATATAAAAGCTTTGCTTCTAGAAACAATCCATGATAACAGCCTCAACAAAGATGTGTTCTTATTATTTTTCTGTATAGAAAAATACAGAAATACAGCCTCAATAGTTAACTTTTTGGGAGTAGAACAGGCATTCTTGCCCTTGTGATAGCATTCTTACCACCTTTTACCTTTACTATTGCTATCTCTATCATCATTTTTTCTAAAGCTTCTATAATTTAATCTAGTTGAGATTTAAACATTCTTCTTCCTATGATTTTTTAGTAAAACATCATCTTTTTCCAGTGGTTCTCTTTTTCCTGTAGATAGAATCTTTCGTGTTTTTTTCCAGTTCTCGCATAATAACCTCCTCCACTCAAATGTCTTTTTCCTCATCAAGGTCATTCATTCTCATATATATGGCCTTATATTTAAAGTTACACACTGTATGAGGCCTTAAATGCCCATTAGCAGACTCTCTTTTAATTATAACATGATTAAAAAGATTTCGCCCTATACTCAGTATTAGATGATTTTTAATTGTTTATTTTTTAAGGTCATTATCTCATGTAGGAGCTATATCTAAGGAATTAGCTATATTTGATTTATATGAAGAGATGCCCCATTATCATGTTTATAAATTAAATCCATAAATTTTCTAATAGAATGCTCATGCTTTATATCAGTACAAAAAGATATTATAGTCGTGCTTAGGTATAACCATATTTCACATAGTCCCTGAGTCAAAAATTCATTGTAATTTTGGAATTTATCATTTTAAAGAGTATCGAGTAAGTACTGATAGACTCACAGTTATGGAGGGTGAAGATTGGTAGTATTTTTATAACCAAATATATTGCTGTCGGTCTGATCCTCGAAAAAATTCGAAAGTAAGTCTGTTTAACAGACATTCCATAAACAGAAGATAGTCCCTCCCTAGCATTGGGACCATAAAAAAATATTTACTACCTATTCTTTCTGATTAGATCTTCTCTAGATTTATTTAAAGGGTAACGCACAAATTCATGACTCAAATTACCTAATCTATGACAATACTCCTGAAAGCCTTCATAACTCCGTGTTTATAAATATACTAATATAAGTAAGAGGAAGTAAAAATCTGGCGATCATAATGAGCGATCTACAGTTTGAAAGTCTACGGCATTAAATAACGATATCCTGAATTTGGTCCGATTTACCCATAGTAAACGATGATTATTGTTTAGATGCATTTTCGATATATTTTTGAAGGCTATGAATTCCTCAGCTGTATTCTCTTCCCCCGCTGGCTGTTCACGGGATATAGCCAATTCCTTAGATAATTTTTACGAGCTTCCTTCATCAAAGCATGAATAGATTGTTCATCTTTAAATTTATCTTTCATCCTTCATCATACATTTTTATATTCATTTCCATTAACAGTTTCTGTACCTTTAATAAGAAATAAATTTAAAATTACTCTAAACATTCTATCAGCCCATAATTCATTCATTACACCCCTTTTAATATTATTTTGATTGTTTACCTTAAAACTCGCAATAGCATTCTTACCTGCCATTTCCTTAATGAATTTAACTGAGTTACGGTATTTATTATAATTAAATTCCTTAATCTTACCATACTATCCTCGGATATTTTATAATAATCCCTACTGTAGTGTTTTGCTTAAAACATTCAGGCTCCATATATTGAATTGTGAAGGTCTTCAAACTCTAAAAAGACCATTAGTACCCTAAAAGATTCAGCTTGAGTAAAAATATATAACATTACATTTGAAGGAGCGCCTACAGGTAAATAGAAGATTATGATTTATTTTGTAATATCTCTTCTTATATCTCTTATCTTTTGTTCAGAACTCTGTAGTTCCATCTGGTAAATAAAAAGACGCATAAAATATTAGAACCTGCTGAATCATTTCTAATTATAGTGATAATTAAAAACCTTCCTTTTACAGTTTGCAGAACTGAACCATAAAAAAGTGGATTACTAAAATAACTATAGGGTTTTATTCCTCAAAAAATCAGGGGATCTTTTTATATCGTTATGTTTTTGATAGTAGCCATATTAAGTATAGGTGAATCTCTTAGTTTTTCTCTGTGTTCCATTGCTATACTTTCATATTCAGGTTTTCATTTTTAGATACAATTTTCTCCGGCATAGTTGTTTATATTCATAGTTTTTTTAAACTATATAGTATGGATGAGGGTCTTAAAACCCTAGATTTGTAGTTTTTCAGGTAGAAACGTATTTTTTTGGTCCTTTCATTGGTATGATAATGGATGTAATCCTCTATTGCGCTCGCATCCTGCAATACAGCGGCGAGTGCCACAAATGATGTTTATAATTGCCCATGGCTTCCCGCCTGTACATTTTAGAGTTAAGGGTTTATACGCTGTACTGACAAAGATGTCTACACTTATTGGGCTTTACATATAATAGGTATAACCTGAATAATATGGAGAGTAGCCATAAATACTGTTATTGTTAAAATATATACATAATAATAAGTATGTATTAATAATTTATACTTAGTATATAAGTTATTCTATATAAATTTATATTGTTTTATTACAAATTTATTATATATATAATAATCATCTGATGTTATATCTTCTTTTTTTTTTTTTTCATATGGCTGAGGTTAAAAAAATAATTATAAAAGGGAAGAGGTAATATTTAATATTAAACCCGTTGGATACTAAATTTATCATTATTACCCATTAGTAGCATATAAAATTGTACTTCTGAAGAATTATTATAATAAAGACGGAAAGAATTTATCAATTTTAGAAAATAATAATATTATTTTTTCTATATTATCTAATATTTTTTTATTAAATATTTTATACAAGCTTTAATGGCTAGCAAACGATAATTTAGAATTGGGATTAGATAAATTAAAATTAAATGTTTTTCATAAAAATTTACACAAATGCTCTTGTAAAAAACCATAGCCAGTATATTTAAAATTACAAAATTTATATAATTTTATTATAAATAACGTTGATGATTGTACCTAATCCCACTAAACTTATTAATATAAAAGATTTAATTTCAACAAATAGATCTGTGTATTTGCTATAACTAGATAACATGGCGGGTACCGATTTACCCGAGTAATTTTTATTTTCATTAAACCTAATTCACTGAAATATATTCTACGCTTTTTGTATATAGTTCCGTAGTTCTATATTTATATATACATTATTAACTAATATAATACTAGGTAAGAGTATATAGACTATACTATAAAAATATACCCATATGAATAGGGTATCTTTATTAATTCTGAAACTAGGTGTAAATAGAAAATTCTTTACTTTAGTAATAAAATCGACTATTTTATAGTTTTGATAGTCATTTGTTGTTTTTTTTTTTTCATTACGCATAATAAATTTTTTTATAGCTTTAAATGAATATTTTTCACCACCGAGACGACTTGAACGTCTACTAAGTATATAAGAACATACTTAGTGAACCATTACCAGGAAGTTTGCTGAGCTGTTAATAAGGGATAACTAGCCAAGAGCTATCCCTATTATATTGAGCTGAAATATAATAATTATATATATATTTCATTTTAAGGCTATCTGTATACTGTATGCATGCGTAGCTTGGATATATACTTGATGTAAGTATCTCACACCCTTTTCAACTACTATTTTTAGCCATCTTTCATTTATTATATTAGCGAAGCATGAGTTAAACTTAATTATAACTATAATTTTTTTTTAAGCTGCGTGCTGTATTTCATAGAAGGCCAACTTGCTAATTTTTTTAGGATTCAAATAAAAATTTTCATTATATGCTATGAAATAAAGCTATTCTTTTTACTCAACCGAGAATTATCGTCCTATTAAGCTGAGGTATATTCAGAATTAAAAATGATTTTCAAGCTGTGAAAAATCTCTTAAACCGCAGCGGTTAAGTAAGGTTTACAGCAAATACACTGGCACTACATTAACCAATCAGTTTTTGAGAGAGGCTAATACCCCTCTCATTACTGATATCCAAAACAAAACCGAAATTCTGCGCTGCGGGTGTTTTTTAGGCTGCTTGCGTATGTATACACAGATCAAAAAATCAGCATGGAACGTAGGTATAATTCTCCATTCCGATCTTACACATAAGTTATTTCATACCTATACTTTTTTTATATATATGCTATGAAATAAAGCTATGAAAAAATCAGTATACAGTAGATATAAAACATTTCTATACCTCCACAAACCCTTTTCAACTATATTGAGATATAATAGAGGAGACACTTGATAATCTAATTTTAAATTAAAGATATTACATTAAAGCTGCGAAGCAGCACATATAAAAAAGGAACTCTTTGTTCCTATCTATTACCCGAAAAAGGACTTGAACCTTTAAGGCTTAGAGCCTACGAAGCTTAAGTTCGTTGTGTTTACCAATTTCACACTCGGGTTTTATCTATACTGATATTTGCTGGCTCTATGAAATACCGCTCGCTATATTTCATAGAATATGTCTTTATATAATTTTCATTCTTATTCTCTAAATGATCTAATGATCAGATTATCTATTATTTATCCTTATTTTTTAAATGACCGAATACATCCGACTGATCATGTATTATTTACATTCTCTAATAAATTAATACAGATTATTATGTTGATTTATTCCTGCAATGCAGTATTTTACAGGAGCATGCCAGAAAAAAGACTTTAGGGAAGTGACTTGAAACACTTATAATTACTGTTATGAGCACAGTACACTTTACCTATAAGTTATAGGCCCTACGCGGGTACAGGATTTGGCACCCCATAGCTTTCGGGGCATGAGCCGTATAAGTTATCTAGACACTCTAATACCGCTATAGACTAGACGGGATCGAAACCTGCGATGGTAGCATGTAAAAGAGCTATGTCTTATATACTTGACTACTAATCCTTTTTAGAATAGCAAGCCCAATGCAAGTATCGCACTTGCTTCTATTGATTACAAAACAATTGCATTACTTTTATGCTAATCAGGAGGTTTATTTTTTGAAATGATATTTTATAAATAGTAATTTATGAATTAGTACTTTATTTTAAAATCTCAGGATCGTACGGATAAAGCCTATAAAGAGTTTATATAAGCTCTTCGTAATAATTCTATTACGCATATTTTAAGAAATATTCTTAAGAGTAAGCTCGTGCCCTACTATGCTGTTCTAGCACTTATCTTTAACAACTTAGCTTTCTGCCGTAGACTATGCTATATCATTTATCCTAGTCTGAAAGAAACATCCCTTGTATAAAAAATACAGATATAATAATATATTGTATATTTTAATATTTGGGCACATAGACAACAGGTAAGCATAGATTGTAGTAACATTTATTTAACCCCTTTTACATGGTTAAATTCTTCCTGTTCCTTTCGTACAAGAAGTTAAGTTCTTATTATATCCTCTAATTCCCGCCTAGAAGATAGAAACATACTGTCTCACGACGTATTTTACACCCAGCTCATGTAACTTTTTTAATCGACGAACATTCGCACCCTACATAGTTCCTGCATCCATGAGGATAAGTTAAGCCGATTCATCGAGGTGCAAAAACGCGCGCACGGTATCATTTTTGTACCTTCTTGCGCAAATTAGCTCTGTTTCTATGTGTTATCATAAGAGGCGCTATGCCCATTTCCATTTTTCATAAAATGGTTAGACTATGTCTTCATTTTTATTTTATATATATTTTTTTTTAGTATGGTATACTATAACAGCCATATATAATAATTAGCTAGTTATTTACCACCTATCACCTTTTACTGCAAAAGCTCCAACTACGACGTTTGATTTAGTTTATTGAATATATTACATTTGATTAGAATTAACCTCTAAACAAAACTGAACTTAACCTTTTAAAAGAAAGAATTATATTTTTTCAATCCACCTTTTCATTTTAATGAATATTATAGATCTATCCGCTCTAATAACGTTTAGTTAATCTTTCCTTTAACTTCTAATCTTATACTCCCATATTTTTGTATCCAACAGAATCGTAGATTTTATTAGATAGCGCTAGCTGCGTTTTCCACTGTATTCATATCGTATAATTCCTACTGACTGCGGAGCAGCTGAGCTACTAATAACTTAGATAGATTATTATGTGTGATATTAGAGATTATTTTTAAATCTTTATGTACTGCTTCGAAGCCCGCTGGTAATTATTATGTGAATGACAAGCACCATTACCTTTAGATCTTTCCTTTATAGTATTTACATTAGGTGAAATATGCTCTTTTAAAATACTAAACAATATTTTAATATAATTATTCTTTTTTTCTCATTTTTTAATGCTAAAGCATTAGTAAAAAGAATCTGTATTATATGCAACAGATTTTAAATTAATTATATTATTTCTATATTCTTTCCTATATCATTTATTAAGTATATTACTTAATACAGGTAATGATTTGAATTATTAAATTTATATTGATTAAGAGAATATAATAAATCATATTTTCTTAATAATCTTAGATGTTTTTTTTTGCGTATTTATTAAGAATAATACCTCACTTTTTTTTTAATAAAGAATTTTTGAATTTTATTAATTTTATTACATTTGTAAATTTATATTTCATAAATTCTTTTTTCTTTTTACATCCATTATAAATATACGATCGCTAGCTGCATATTTATTGTTATTTAATATATTAAATTTTATGTATATTATTTCTATATAATAAAAAATATACGTTTAGCTATTAATCTTTTACTTATTTTTTTGTTTATTTTAAGTATTTTTTTTTTATACATTTTTTTCTCTATTTATAGTATATACAAAGTAATTATTGCTTACTATTAGTATGTTTAATTTCTGCATTACTTACATGTATTCTTCTTAACAGATTCGTCTCTTTAAGTAATATAAATTAGATCCTGTGTATTTATATCTGTTAAAAATATAAATTTAATAACCTTTATTATTTTATTAATATTTAAATCATTACCGTATATTTTTTAATGTGTTTTTTAATTAAAGAATATATAGTATTTTTTCATTCTTTAGAAAAGAAGGTAAATATTTGGTCATTCCACATTTCATCTCCTAATTTTCTTTTAAAAGTAATTGTTTTAGAATTTTTTCTTAATTATTATTAAAAATTGTAGCGCTAACGCGCATTTTTGTATTTATTTATTTTATTATATTTGATTCATATGTAAGCTATATATTATTTGTTTTATTTTTTAATATATATATAATAAAATGTTGTGGGGTGTTAAAAAGGATTATTGTTTATTGCATATAACTCACCTTATAAGTCGTTGAACGTTTTTATCTTATAATTTATGCTCAGATAAATTTCGCTCAAATTTTACTTATAGCTTGCGCCCACAGTAATTTTTTGAATTTACCCAATTTATTTATTTAATTATTCTCATTTATGTGCTTGCTTTATTTCATAGCAGGCACGCACTATTAAATAACGCACGCTATACTTTTTTTTTATTTATATTAAAAAATTAGCATGCAATGCTTATACATGTTCCATGAAAAGTTTACAATATATTGTATGTAAGCATACAAATAAAATAAAATATTAAAGGACAAATCCCTAGCGTAGCTTTTCCCAATAAATGCCAAGATCTTTCCTTGGTTGCATCTTGTGATTCTTATGCCCTCTTACGCAACTGTAAAGATTTGTTATGATCAAACAGTAAGGCAAATTAAGCCGTGAGCTTTTAGATATTTTAAACATAACTATTATATTAAAAGTTAAAAAACATAGTCACTAAGTACATAATGTTTTTTCATTATCTCTAATTTCCTATAGTAGTGAAAATCCTACCTTTTTTTTAAATATATATAGAACTACATGTTACATATAAAATAATTTTATTATGGATTAAAATAGTTAACTACCTTAAATCGCAAAACAAAATATTTTAAAAATATTAGACACTCTGTTTACTCTTTGACAGGGTCCTGTTGCCCCACTAAACTGTCGCCCTAGCGATAGTTCCTTAGCCAAAGGGTAAGCTTATATTATAAAAATAAGCTGAACTAGGTTGATTTACCAAAAATGATATTTTTTATAGCATAGCTATAATACATCTCATAATCCTAAACCAATTCATTCATCATGAAAAAATAAAGGATTCTCATTGTCATCTAGTCAATTATTATATCTGAAAATTGTTTATCATACTCTATAATTAGTGACAGTAAAGCTGGCATAGGTCTTCTCGTCTTAACTAGAGGTACTGTATCTGCACAGCTATTCCAATTTCACTGAGATCAATCATAGAGACAGCTGTTGTATCGTTACATCATTTCATGCAAGACGGCATTTAAAGGCCAAGGCATTTCGCTACTTAGGACCCTCACGTTAAGGCCGCCTTTAACCGGGGTTCCGTCTACATCAGATATTTAGTATATCCAATTATATGCTCTGTAACCAGCCGGGCACCGGGCAGACATCACACTCTATACTTTAGATTTTTAATCTTTCAGCAAAGTGCTGTGTTTTAATTAAACAGTCGTACAACACTATTTTCATGCTCTTCCTCTTACTTGATATATTAATCAAGAATAATGAGCTCTCCTTATCCGAAGTACGGTAGTCAAGTTTTGCCGAAGTTTCTTTATGATTGTTAGCTCATTTACGCTTCGTATTCTCTAGCTAGATTACTTGTTTCAGATGTCTAGGTACGGTTACTTTTCATTTATATACATATGATATATAAATATATTACTATTTTTCCACGTACATTTTCCACTTAAAATGTCGTCCTTAGTAATAAAGATTATCTCATCGTTAAAATCTTTAGATTAATAAAACTTAGAGGCCGTTACTTAATTACATCCATAAGCGTTTAGGCGAAAAATTTCTTTTAGTTAACTCATGTCACCTTATCGCTTGAGTTAAATTTTGCAGTTTGTGCATGCCGTGCATATTTTTAAGGCTTCGTAAAGAAGTACAGCATAAAATCAGATGCCCACAACATAATTTCATTTAAAAAATAAAATCATAATTTAGCTCAACTTCTGCTACCCATTTAATTAATAATAAATTTATTATTATAAATATCATGGACAAGGTTCGTATATTGTTTAGATCCGGTAAATTTTCGATGCTTTTAAAACTTAACCAAGCGCTCTGTTACGAGTCATAAAATTATGGCTGTTCTAAAGCTATCCCTTGTCGACTTTAATAAAAACCTTCTTAATTTCACTCAACAAATAATTTAGGACCTTAACTCTTGTTCTGGCTGTTGTCCCCTTTTGACATACAACCTTATATTCTATGTCTGATAATTTAGATATATCTTTGCCATTCCGAGTCTGCCATACTCACGGATAAAATCTTCATGATCCCCATTGTACAAAATAAAACATTTAATGTCTGTCTGAGATTAAATTCTGTACCTGTAAGATATTATACTTAAATTGCCTACTATTAATAGGTTTCGCAGAAAACCAGCTATCCTGGTCAGTATTGTCTTTCACTACACCTACCATAATTCTTCCGAGATTTATGCTACAATCATCGGTTCGGACTTTATAATCCTGATTATGGTAAAATCACCAGGCTTCGGGTCTAACTTTAGACACTTTACGTATTTTAACGCTCGGTTTAACTACGTCTATTCTCGCATCTAATGTTAACTTTGGTGACCCATTATGCAAAAGGTACGTTCTAACTTTTTTAATTTTCCGAACTGCTTATAAAATCACTATTTTCTTTTAGTTCCCTCACGGTACTTTCACTATCGCTTATATATTTATATTTAGCCTTTGAGGAAGGTTCCCCATTTAGTTTAAACAGTTTATTAACCATTTTACTTTTTAGGCTTATCTATTTTAGCTCACGCTAATCATAGAATCTCTTTTGATTTCTTTTCCTAAGTTACTAAGATATTTCAATTCACTTCGTTTATTATTTAATTTCTCTTAGAGTTGATATATATCATATACATGTATATAAATAATTCTCTTTAAATATATAGCTTAAATTCTATAATAATTTCTTTCCATACTTGTATAAATTATATAAACATCATTAATGCTTAATTTATATAATTATAATTTATATATCAAGTATAAATAGTATAAAATATTTTGTTATTTTTATAATATATTATATTTTTATTTTCTTTTTGGCTTTTCTTTTTCCGTATAGAAAAAATTCACGCCTGTGTATGCATGTATGTTTACACATACAGAAACTATACACTTATTTATTCAAATTAATGAATCTTATTGCCTTATAAGGCTATTATGATAGTATTATTTTGCTAGCTATATTTTTTATATGTGCTATGAAATAAAGCTATTAAAAAAATCAGCACACAAAAGTACATCAACATAATATTTAACTATCCTCAAAATTTCATTTTGATTCAAAGTTTATCTCTAATAATTCTAAGTATCGGATTATCATGATTCGAACATAACTAGTCTTCGTCCCAAACGAAGTGCCTACCCAAGCCGGCCCTAATCCGTAATATACAAATATATATTTGAGGCTGGTGAAACATATAGAAGCAATGCATATAGACGTGCTTCTATGAAATACTGCTAGTCAGCCACCCTTAGAATCAGTTATACCTACCAATAAGCAGCAAAGCAGCCTTAGCTTTAACAAGAGTACTTGGACTTGAAACAAGAATTTGAAGGTTGAAGCTTCCTATTTTGCCAATTAAACTACACTCTTCAGAGAATATCCGATTTGAACGGATGTGGTTAGAATATAACCTAATAAGACTCAAGCTTACCGCCTTAAACCGCTCGGCCAATTCTCTTTATCAATATTTAGCTTGCTTCGTAATTTAGGTGAGCTAAAGCTATATGTGTGTGTTTATTTATAAATAGTTTAGTTTGATATGTAAGCTGTCAATCTATGTATATGTAAACATGTTTTACACAATACATATTCTATAGAGGCAAAGTATGCTTCGCTAAGCTAATAGTATATTTTCATAATAATATGTTCACCAATTCATGATAATTCCTCAGCGGATCGAACGCTGATATCATTCTTATCAAAAATGCACTCTACCATTTAAGTTAAGGAATCTTATTTTACACATATATACTTATAATATTTATATACGTGCTATGAAATAAAGCTACTAAAAAAATCTTAAGTAATTAATTATTTATCTTTTAAAGTAATAAGATGCGTGCATACTTTTTTCTACACAGAAAATGTGTGCTAGCGTTAGCTAAAACATAACATTATTTTTATTAATGTGAAGAGTTTTAGCTTGCGCAGCCAGTATTTTTAGTGCTAGAAATATTTAAATAATTAGCTGTTTATTTGTGCTTATGTATGCATGTTTACACACGCAAGCCAGAAGAAAAAATGTACTTTATCTATTTAAGATAATAATGTTGAAAAATGAAGGATTTGAACCTTCAACTTATTGTGTGTAAAACAATCGCTCTACCATTGAACTAATTTTCTTTTTTCACCTTTAATTGTTATTATTATAGCCCCACCATTGCTAATAGTAATATAAAACTTGCCATAAATATTCACATATTATAACTTGTATATATAATATGTTACCGATAGCCGAAATATGACTAGTTTCTGCCATATTTCCATCTCAATTACTACTTGAAACGAACATAACGTTTGCATTATTTATATTTTTGTATTTTTATTTATATAATTTTACTACATCAGTGTACTTATTTCAAGGCAAGTAGTAAATTATTGTATTTAATTTATTACTGTAATTATTTAATATTGCCATATAATATGGTAATAATTGGAATAATGTGAAATTAGTTAATAATGTGTTATAAATAACCCTAAAGGGATACTATTTTTATTATTACTTTGTAATTCACTAGTTCTAATATTTATTAACATTAATATGAACAAGAATAATATTGATACTGCTCCGATATAGACTATTAGATAAGATAGACCAATGAAAGTCAAACCTAATAATATTAAATATACAGCTATGCTTGCAAATAATCCAATTAAGAATATAATTGAGATTATAGGGTTTTTATTTATTATTATTGCTATACCGCACAATAAAGCCATTATGCTTATTAGATCCAAAGAACCGGTTAAATAACCATTAGAGAAAATCTCATATAAACTGTCACGAGTTGATCCATTATTTATTTTATTTTACCCTTAAAGGTTTTCTTTTAAAAATAGGATATATTTCTTTGATATATAGCTATGTATTTATCACTATAAATATAAATATATTACATATATGTGCGAAGCCTCCTATAACTTTCAGGCTAGTGTGTAAACGTAAACATACATGCATACACAGGCGCTATGCTTTTATTATAAGGTAAAAGCATGTACACTGATTTTATTATGTGTACTGCATGCATACATATACATGCATGCTTATATGAAGCAGGCAGCCCTGAAAATACGCACCCTGGATGTATAAATACCTCTACATGTATGCTCTATCAACCAGATATCTAAAGTTAATTAGCCGGTATTTATAATAAGTAATAATCTAAATATGTAAACATTATAATTATGATAAAGTTAAAATACGGTTAGTCAGGGATCGAACTGACGCAAATCGAGTGGAAATCGACAAGTCTACCAATTAACCTATAACCGCTGTTATCGCAGTACTTGCAGGATAAAGTTTTAAATAATATTGTAAAATGTTTAAAGCTTGCTTTTCGTGCTTATTTTTTATTTTTATTATTCTTTCTTTTTTCTTCTGGCGAAGTACGCATATATATTTTTGTACAATAACTTATATTAAGAACCTCAATAGTACATAGACACATATAAGAATAATCAAACTACGTCCACAAAATGTCAGGTATAATATTCCAGCTTCATAACCAACATGATGATGATCTGTTTAAATGATATGAACTTATTCTTCATAAAGCTACTGCTAAAAAGATTGTACCTATAATAACATGGAATCCGTGGAATCCTGTACCAAGAAAAACATGTTCCAAAATACACCGTCACTGATAGTAAATGAAGAAACACTATATTCTACTCCTTGAAAGAAAGTAAATATTAGAGCTAATAAAAACTGTAAATATAGATCGTATAAAGCTCCTTTTCTTGTCACCTTTATTAAAGCATGATGTTGCGTAAGTAACTGTAGCCCACTTGATAATAAAATTACTGTATTAAGTAATGGTAATTCAAATGGATTTACAGGGTCTATACCCATAGGTGGTCATTGTGCACCTAATTCTACGGTAGGTTGTTAAGCACTATGGAGAATGCTCAAGAATATAGCCTACAAAGATAAACCTTCTGATACTATATAACAGATTACACCTAAATTTAACCCTTTTTGCACGGCTAAAGTGTGATTTCCTATATTGTACCTTCAGATACTATGGGTCTCTAAATCATAAAGTACATTGAACTGCTACGCTAAAGAGAAAAGTGAGAAATAGAATATATATAACTATTAATAAAAAGAATGCATAGATAAG